>CAJUYG010000774.1:86433-132507 GCA_910591675.1 Galerucella calmariensis
AAGTATATAATGCAGTTTTTTCATAGAATACCTAGTTATTCCATGAAATAACTGATCCGTTAAAGTATGTAATATGTTATTAATTTGACATCCTAACTAGTTATTATATTAAATAACTAGGTATTCTATAAATGAACTAATGAGAGACAGTTAAAGTGTGGAGTGAACAATTTATCTAAAATGATAGACAATGAAAATGGAAACGAGGCAATGTATCTAATTTATGCAGCGTATAACATACCATAAAATCCTTTGTTATAACATGGATTACTAAAATGACACTTGAAATTACAAATTAAATTATTTATAAAACAAAAACACACTTAGTTTTACGCGAAAATTTTTTAAACCCCTGACCAGTACCTAAACTTTGAGCTGTAGCAACCGCCCAGAGCGATATTTTACACTTTAACGTGCTGCAGATCGTTATTCTATGAAATAACTAGTTAAATACAAACAAAAAAGATACAAAAGAGACACTTTAAGGGACACGGTCAGTTATTTCATGGAATAACTAGGTATTCTATAAAATAACGGAAATCATACTTCAACAGTAACATATATATTGAGATATGAATTGCCCCAATTACATCTATTATAATATATATGAATCA
Source organism: Galerucella calmariensis (assembly GCA_910591675.1). NCBI lineage: Eukaryota > Metazoa > Arthropoda > Insecta > Coleoptera > Chrysomelidae > Galerucella > Galerucella calmariensis. The sequence continues at coordinate 87,048 of CAJUYG010000774.1, forward strand.
GAAATTAATCATGTGACTATATTTCCAAATCTTTCATTAGACGTGCACGTCTTGTTAGGCTACTTATCTCGAATCTTAGGTAGTAAATTAACTCTTTCAACATTGTCGTAATTATTTTCCCCAAAATCAAATAACTGATAAATCTTCCCTTTTCTGTCCCTTTCCAGCTACAAGGTTCTTAAGAGTAAAAGAGCCGTACGGGGTCTTGAAGAGCTCAGCAGGGTCATCATTTAGTAGTTTTTATCTGTTTAGGGTAACGGTAACTTAGAACATAAATAGGAAAATGGAAAAAAATTATCAACACCATGAATAAAGCATTCGCAGTTTCGAAAGATTCCGTTCGTTAGGAGGCGTAAGTGATGCGAACAGTCAAGAATTGGGATCGTTCCGCGAAATCATTCGAATCTATTCACGACAATGAGTAAAGTTACGTTTATTCTGTATTATTTAATATATACTTTGGAGCTTTATATTCGATATTTGGGTGCATTTTCTACTCCCATAACCATGAAATTTGACAGCCTCGAGAAGTGGTACGACTTATTTATGATGACAAATTTTCAAGGCGATTATAGGTGCCCTTCAGTAAATCATTCCAAGAAATGCATAATAGTAAAGTCTTCGCTAACTTCTGCTCGTTATGAGCGATGTCAAAAATCGGGCTCTGTGGTCGCTATTCTTGACATATTCGCAAATGTACCAATGCGCATGGTTGTGAATCGTTAATTTGCTTTCTCAATATGGGATTCTTGACTTCTCTTTTATCTAGATATATGCGAGCATCTTCCTTTGCCTGTTGAAATGAATTTGACAATATAGCAACAGAATTGATAAAAGAGGTTTTTTAGTCTTTCTTCGATAGAACCATACGGTCTCTCACCGCCTGCAGATCTATGATCTTCAATTCTGCACAACTTGCCACATTAAGAGGATACTTCAGCGAATACAAGCTACAAAGTGAATGGGTCTATTTGTGACACTAGAACAGAATGAATTCCGTGCTTCGGAGTGTTGGATGAGGAAGACTGGAAGTGATTCACCCCTAATCTCTCATACAAGTCTCCGTAGAGGGGTTGTCCGAGCTGTAAGGGCCTCATGACCGACCAACCCTCGGGATAAGCAATAAATAAGGCTTCAGTATGGGAGCCCGAATAGTTGCTCACGGATCAAAGGGAATAGAGTAGTAAACCTCGATAAAAAACCAGCAGCATAGGGGAGGCAGCTATGTTGTGTGATTGTAGGCAGCGGAGGCCACTGCGTCCGGAGGCAACCGTGACAAAAAGCCTAGAGGAGTAAACCTTGATAAAACAATCCGTAATCTACGTTGTTAGCAGCCGTGACAATGGATGTATGGCTGCGCGAAAGTCAGTCAGTAACGGTGCCTGGTGACCTCCCGGAGTACCCAGCCTTACTACCACAAGCGGGGCTCTGTGGTGGTGGACATTCAATTCCCTAGCTACTCGTGGGATGTAGTATGGGAATTAGAGAGGTTGAGGAGAGAGGAAGGTAGGAAGGAGAGAATGCAAACACGAGAAAAATATGACAACATTCTGAATTTCTAGTTGTCATATTTTTTCGTTGTGTCAGATAGGGACCAAAAATTTTTTTATCAATTTTATTACTAGTTAATCTTGACAACGCTAGCTGGAACGCTACCGAAACGTCGAAATAAAAAATAAAAAACATTATTGTGGTTTGATTCCCAAAATATAAGAGAAAAAATAATAAGTAATGCCACAAGGAAATTACAGAAGATAAATTATTCCATTTAATATTTTCTGTCTCTATGTTACTTGCATATTGTTATTTTTCCAATTGTGTTTGAATAGCATCTATTAGGTGAACTATTTCTTATTTTTATTGATTCGTCTTGCAGCATCATCTTCGTTGGCAACATCATCTTCGTTGAAAACAACATCTTCGTTGGAATCAACATTCTGATTTTCTAAAGGATTGCGCGAAACCTGGAAATGTTGGACTTCTATTTCGCCAGCTCTAAATTTTCGATTAACATCGAGATTAACATTAAATTCAAAAATAGCATTACAATTTTAATTAATCAAGCGAATGCGCAAAGTAGAGTGCGCTCATAAATAGTATTTTAAAAAATTCGTAAGGAAGCAAAAAGCCTTGACCGTAACGAACAGTCAAGAATTGGGTTTCTCGCTTTGCGAATATAAAGTATGAGATGTCCGCGACAATGACAGATACGAACGGTCAAGAATAGCACTCCTGACCAGATTCTAACGATTAGAATAATTCGCTGACTGAGATGGAGTTTTATTCAAGAGCATGCGCAATGTGATGTTGTTGGATTTGATAAATGTTATGAATTTGGACTCTAATTCCCTTCCTTAAAAAAACATATAAAGAAATAGCAAACCACCTCCTTCTAAATAAGAATGATTTATTCTATTTCTTTTCTCAACTTAACGGCTGTCTACTGTCAAGAAAATTTCATTAAATGAATATATTTTTGTGATTCTTCGATAATGGCTATTATATATTGTATTATCTGAGAGGGTTTTTTGCGCTACCTTTAATCCGCTCAAGATTCCATCGAGAAAGACTGCAGTCGCGAAAGCTATAATAGTATTTCGTAGCGCTCAAATAATTAGAAAGATGAAAGGAACCGTGCCTTACACCAAATTGATTTTAAGCTGGAAAGATATTCCGAAGATGTCTTTAATGTACAAGTTGTGTACGACAAACAAAGAGGTATAGGTAGAGATAAAGAGGGTGGATGTGAGTTATTACGAAAACTGTTCTTATTTTTGAATAGACACTTCAACGTATAGTTTTTTGAAGTATTATTACAGCTTACTGTAATATTGTAGTATTTAATAAAGCGTTACCAATAGATATCACAGAATAATAATTATTCTAGCGTTTTATAAATTTTGAGAAATATTTTTCAAATACACTGACCGTCCAACTAAGAAGCAACAACTACTTACCGGGCTATAGGCACCGACGGATATTAGCCCGGGAGGTAGTTTTTGCTTTTTAGTTGGACGGATAGTGTATTTGAAAAGCATTTTTCAAAACTTAGAAATAGTTAGAATTATTGTTATTCTGCGATATCTATCTAGTTTTTTGTTTGAAATCTATATCAGTGAAATTGAAATCTTTCAACCCTATTTTCTTGAAAACATGGCTGTCAAAGTATCTCTGAAATTTGCTGAAGCCGGAATAAGTCGAATTATTGAATCACCAGACACTATGATACAGTCACGTAGCTATAGCTTTTACATGGGGAGGGTTTTGGTTTTTTTCATCTGATAGGTTTAGAAGGGAAAAGCTTTATTGAAGGCGCCGCCTAAGGCAAAAAAAATTGAGTGCCACGACCTAAAGCAATTTTTCAAGTTCAAGAAATAATGTTAAGTTTTTTTTTAAATTATTTGTTTGACTTGGCTACATCTAAAAGTATTTTTAAACATCGTTTTTCGTTTTGCCCCCTTCTGCTGAAATGGTTATAACCATGTATATATATTTTTAAAAGGAGCCGTCCCTTCGCCGGCACCACCTCAGCCTCTTGGGCTTATTGTGGATTCTCCTAACATTCTGACTACAGCCTATTCAGCCAATCCGTTCCCTGTATTAGCTCATACAGGTTCTTTACTGGTTGGTTGTAGAAGTATTCAGGAGTCATTTGGGGTCTACCATTTAGTTTTTGCCTCCTGTGGTCCAATGTCTCACAATTGCATAATATGTGCAGAGCTGTTTCAGTGTCCTTTTTGCATCCCCTGCATGTGAGGTCTCCGTTATACAGCCCTATTTTGTTTAGGTGATCCTTTGTGGGAAAGCCTCCCGTAAGAAGCCCCGTTATGGTGCGTAGTTTGTTCCTGCTCATTGAGAGCAGTTCTTTTGCTACTTTTTTTGATAGTTTTTATAAATTTCTTCCCATGTGTTTGCCTGGCCGTATTCTTCCAGAGTTTTATGGATTGTTTTTTTACCCACCCTTTTAACCATGACCTAGTGGAGCATCTGGGGATGCCCACAGATGGTTCGGGTCCTTTCATCAGTGTTGACGATCCTGCTCTCGCCAGTTCGTTAGCTTTTTCATTGCCAGCGATTCCTTTGTGACCCGCTCCAGTGTTACACTGTTCCGAGTCGCCAGTCTTCCCATACCAGCCGAGATGTTACCTGTATATTAATTTGGGAGCACCTATTTTAAAAAGTGATAGATGATTGAAAATTGAAGCTTTTATTGAAACAGAAAATCAATCTCACAAAAGTAAATTTAACCTCTTCAGCTGAATTATTCACAATTGTTGAGGAATCTATTTCTATTGCCACATCCCGATGAATACCCGTATTGCGGCAGTATGCTAATAAAAAATTATTGTACCTTTATTGTATTTTCTAAGGAGGGGGTTTGAACCCCCAAAACCCCCCCTTATATACGTCCCTGCTATGATATGATTGAAAAGTATTCAAAATGCATGAAATGTATGCTCAATCAATGACTAGATGTAACCTGGAATAATAATATATTAAAAAAATGAGTTGAAAACGCAATGAAACAAAAATTTATCTCAATCTTCAATGCAGTGTCTAACCCAGGAGGTTAAGTATCTGGGTATAATCCTGGATGCTGGAACTATCCTGAAAATTCCTATACCTGCTAAAAATACCGAATAAAGGAAAGGTGGAGCTAATGGCTGCCAAAAGAGCGAAATAAAGCAAATATCAACTGAATCCTTAGATCGTACACTGTCTGTGGTGAGACCCATTGTCTTGGCCTTAGTCTGCTGGTCAAAAACAAATCAAAGAAAAGCTGAACTGGAGCCACCAAAACTTCAGACGATTATCTATCTGCGCCAAGCGGGTGCGATATTATTCCGGACCGTACTCAAATTACATAAGATTATTGATTTAGGGGTAAAATTGACATTTCCTTATGCAGACTTACGTTATTGGCGTGGGTGAAAAAATTTTCTTGCATAACATTTTTGTGACATTGTATCACAAATTCGCAGATTAAGTATGACGAGACACTATAGAAACAGACATTTCGATATATCCGGTGTCGAATAAATTTTATTCATACCTCTGCAGAATGTGACCTCTTTTACCTATTTTTTTATACAAGTCAATTTTTTTGCATTTGTAAGCGAAAAATCTTACGTAAGGTAGTAGGGCACTTTAACAAAATCTTACTGTATCTTACGTTGAGATGGGAGGGTTGAAAAACCAAGGAAATACGTAATTTGGGTACGGCCCCTTTTGCTCTAGACATTAAAACGGAAACGAGAATTGTTGCATATAGGCTGGAATGCAATAGGAACTGGCCTGGAGGAATCATCTCCCTCAGTCATTACAGAATAACAAACTCGTTTCTTGATATGAGCAGTGATATTATGCTGTCCATAATTAATGACAACCAACCATATAATATCCAGCTAAGCTAAAATGAGTTAGAAACATGCTGACGGAATGCAATGTTGGTGTGGTACACTGACGGATGTGAGACTAACAGAGTAGCAGGAGCTTTAGTTCACGTTGCTAAGCACAGGTGTGTGTACCAGCATTTGAATATCAAGTCTATCTGTCTATCTCGATAGATTTAAACAAAACATCGGACGTATTTTAGCCACGTACCAAATTGGGAGGAAGGTTGTTGGTTTGTCAGTTTACCTTCATTTGTTAGTTTGATCCGTATTGTTTCATTCTTGTACGGTAGAATGCACAGTACTTGGTATCACCTATAACAGAATTTTGTAGATACTATAAGAACATTTCAAAATTTACTACAAAATATCATAGTTTTATGTATGCCCCTTCTGCAGAATTTAAAATTCATTATAGACTACAAGTATTATTTTTTTAATTTTATCGCTCGTTACCATTGGCAGGATGTCAATAAGAAGTTTAATTATTTTAAAAACTTGCATTTTAAATGAAGATTTATAGTTCCATATTTAGAATATTCAACGTTCTTTTGTTGAAAATCACCATAATAGACGTCGACATTTTCAGACGAGCTTTATTTCTTTTCCTCTTCTGGAGAAAATAGATATTTTTCATTGAACTGAGAGATCAGATTTGTCGTTTCTCAGGAAAGGGAAGTTCGTGAAAGAATGAAAAGAGCACAATGTCGTTAGATTGTTATCTCGAAGTACGTATGATTAGCGTGTAGCTGAACATATAAGAGGCTTATAGAAAATCCGGTGAATTTAGTGGAATACATACCATGTCTGTATATTTATTCGAGATGCAATATTAAAGCAATGTTTAGTAACGAGCAGACGGGGCTTTGAGAAATGAAAATATATTAAAAAAGTGAAATTAACTGTTTCAATATTTACTACGTGAAATTTTTCAATAATACAACAGAAGGTATAAGCTTAGTACCGGACCATTAGAGCAGAGATACAGGATGTATATGAAAAGACAACAATTAGTTACAATGTAACTCTATACACTATACGTGAGGTATTTACGCATGATACTGTAACGTATTTATATTTACAGATTTATATTCAAATACAGTCCTTATTTAATAATTTATATAATACACTGAACACACACTAACTATAATTTATATGAGAGTCACTTAATAAACACTTTATCGACACGGAAAAAGAATATTTGTTATATCAACTAAATTTATTTAGTCACTTTCATTTGATTAACTCGATTAAATTTCATTCATATCAAATACTGAATGTATTCGTCCAAGGAAATATTAAAATTGCCGAAACAAAATGGAATTGTCGACCTAATCCTAGAAATTTCTTGAACCAAAAATGGACTTATCAAGTCAAGTATTTCCTAATTTACATCAAAGTATTATAATATTACTTAAAAAAATAATTCATTCAAATCAAACAAATGAACACGCTTGATTTAAACATACACTTGTCAAATGAAATATATTTTAACACTTTAAGCGAATAATATTATTAACTCAAATATAATATTTGGTTGACTCAAACAAGTGAATTCGCTCTGTTCAAAATAAATTTTTTTAAATGAAGCATTTTTCAACTCCTTTTAAGCGAATAATAATATTAATTCAACCTTAATATTTGCTTTTCAATCAAGCATGTACGCTATATTGTTTAAAACAAAAAATGAACTTAAAATCACTGAAGTAACCAATTTCAACAGTCAATTTGAACTATTTATTCTTGTTTGTTTCAATAGATGCAATAGTTCAATCGGAATAATTTCATATTTGTATCGACTGATTATCTGATTCATTCAAAATGTTCTTGCTTAGTAGATTGTCCTGTTTCTATCTATCACAACGTTTTCACTTCATTCTTCATTTTATATTGTTCTAATATAGGAGTTAGATCGTTAGGTGAGTGATAACCTGTTGTCTGGAAATTGTTCTGGAATACCGGTATATTCAGGTAAATATAATTATGTATTCTATTTACAAATATAATATTATCTCGTTTCTTCCGAAAAAATGTTCATTTTTGTTTTAAGATGATAGGTAGTTTGTCTTGTATCAGTTGTATCTTAAATCGCATACATCACATTCTAAACAGTTAGTACCTAATGTCTTTTTTACAAAGTTACGGTACTTTGCTATGATCCTACCCAACCTAACTTACCTAATTGGAAATGTAAGGTAATGTGTCATTACCTTCACTTTAAATTTGTTATATTCATCATCATTAACTTGCAAATTGTTAATTCTAAGCGTAATAGTAGTGCTACCTAAATTCAGTGTTTGAAAAAGGGACATGTGATACATTCATTGGGGCTGCATTTCGTATATTTATATTGGAAAATTCAAGAATTTGCTTCATGCTTGTTTAAAATTAGAACATTCATTAAACTCTATTTATTCTTGAGTTAACTGTATAAACCCTCACTTCGTGGAATCTACTCATCATATGGTTTTAAATGATATATTTATCGAAACAATTGTCAATAATTTACTTGCAATTTACACATTTTTTCAAATATATTGTGGAGTCATTTAGAAACAGTTAGTTTCATTTAAAACCATCTATTTATTCTTATTATTACTTCTTTGTAGATCAACATATATTATAATTTGATTTTCCCTGATGCCCTTATATTGAATTTGCAAGTGGATTGGTTCCAATTTATGAAAAAGTTATTGCGGTTGAAAAGAAATGCAGTTAGTGGAAGTTTGATTTTATGTTTTAGAAAATTAATATTTTATTTTGTTATTGTTTTTTCTTTTTAAATAAAATGCTATGAAGTATGTTTAACTTTTCTTTTTTATAGCACTCAGTATGTTATGTCAACTTAATTTTTATATTAAAATTAGCAATCAGTTAAACTGATTGCATTTCAAGTTCAATCAACATATTATACTTTTCAACTAAAATATTTAATTTATCGGATAAATTCTCAAAATTAACGCAAGCAATTAATTTTCTTGATTTGCTTATGAATTTCGTTGATTTAGTAATTTTGTTATTCAATTTAACAACATAATTATTCACCTGAATCCAAAATTTTTTTCGAACCAAGCAAAAAAAAATTGATATGATGATAACGTTTGTTTGTTCATTAGATCATTTATTATAATTTGTTCAACAAAAAAAATTGACTAAATCATTATTTTTCTCAATTGATTTGATCATTTTTCAGATTCAATTCAACAAAATATTCACTATGTAGAAGCAATAATTTTATCAAAATAATTTATGAAAATGGTCCAGTTGACTAAATATTTGGTTCAGTCAACAAACAGTTAGTTGCATCAATACTTTAACCTGCATTGAAACCAAGAAATTATTTTAATTACTCCAAAATAATATTTTGTCGTGCATATATGACACTTTAATTTAATTGATCCAAACAAATTTTACTTGATACAACGATTCTTTTTTTTTCCGTGGAGACGCGATTGCTTTCTTTCAGTATCAATACTAACTGACTAACTAACTCCGCTGCGATGCTCGTCGCCTATTTATACTCGCACGTCTTGTAGTTCTAGAAAACTCTCGAAATTCTGGTGGATGCGCTGGGTTTTTCTAGATGTTACGTATTCCAGATCATTCTCGAAAATAAGGCGGAGGAGCCATAGTCGTATTATATGGGAATTTCATTGGGGGCACTAATTGAGCACATTAATGCAGCAGCTCGCGTAACAATACTATTTTGTGCCGAGATGAGAAATTCATGGCCCAGGAACCAGACTCTTCCACACCTTTGACATGGTTGTGATCTTCGCTAAAAGCAGAAAAAGAAGATTTCTGTATTTTTACAGTTTTTGGCGGCATATTCAAAATTACTGTGATTATTATTAATTAATTAATTATTATTATTTATTTTTACCATGAAAGTAACCAAACTACACCTGTAGCCACAATCTAGATTTCACCCGAAACACTAAATCACGTCCCTACACTTTTGTCTCTTTCCCTTTAGTTTTCCCCCAAAGGAAATCTGATACGAATGAAAATATAATGAAATAAACTGATTTTCCATATCAAATCAATGAAACTTAATAAGGGACGCGCTATGGAGAAATAAATGACATTTTCCTGGGAATATTTCACCTTTTATTACTTGGTTGCAATTTGCAGAGAGCAGATGTGTTGTTTCGAATACAATTTCCATTTGAATTTTTAGGAAGCATGAAAATAGATCAATAAGCACATATGATGTAGCGAAAAGTCCTGATCACTGGAAATTATAGTCAGAAACAGATTTTAATTGCCAACGGCCGGATCTGAAGAAGGAGTTAGGTGCATCGAAGGGGTATCATTCAATGAATAAATGAATATACAGAGCATTTCAGTGAAAACTATCCACCCCACATAATTCTGAAGGCGCCACTTTGATTGAAAACACGTCAGAAATTATATGAAGAGGGACGTCTTTTCGCACATATGTGGACGTTATAACTTTAACCCTCTCCCCCATGGTCACCCCACCCATCCTATACATTATTGTATTGTTGAATTCTCCTTCACAGGAGGTTTACAAAAATATTGGGGGAGAAATCTATCAGTTGGGAGAAACAGATAATTTCAATTTACTATAAGGAGTATTTTAATTCGCATCAAATCAGCAAAACAGTTCTAAATTATCATACAAGATGTTCAAATTGACTTCCATTGGTTTCCACACTGATAAAAATTGGTGTCTTGAACCAAAGTAGTCAACTCTCTTGACAAGAAATGATTAGCGACGAGAGAAATTATTTCATCATGAGAGAATATCTCTTGCCTATAGAAAAAAGTTCTTAGCTAAAGTAAGATGGTTCTCTTGAAGAAATGTCTTGAATCTCTTGAATGTTTTTCCCTTCAACCAAGTATAGTTTGTTTTGCTTCAAGAGCTATGAAAATTATAAATATCACGGCATTCATTCAAGAGACATTTCAATTCTCCCAAGTACCTGGTGGAAATTCTCTCAGGGCCAGTTGTACAATCAAAGCTTAAGTACAGGCTTAGATAAGCCACCCTCAACTCTAAACTCAGCTTAATAAACGTTGACAGTTGTACATGTCAGATTTTAGGAGAGCTCAACAAAGCTCGGCCTAGAGAAAAATTATTAGGTTGGTAGTCGGTAATCATGCGCATTACCTTACAAACCGAGTGTACTGTGATAGAAGATCAACATCATCAAAGACATAACCTATTTTCAGTTGTTGAAAGTCTGGAGATCACAAATTTATTATAAATATTATCGTCACCCTTCATATTTTAAGATAGTTAAGAAGTGATCATTAACAGCTCTGGGTTTTCCCGTACACCCTTAAACTAGCAGATCTAACGTCTAATCCCAATCAAGAGTAATAAAAATCTATTTAGAAATGGATTACGATCGTAAACCCGGAATAGGAGTAAATTCAGGTAAATAATATCAATCCATAACGAATGTTCAAATATCTGAAAGGACGGTTTTTCCCAACAAGTGATCTGGAGGTTTAAGCACAAGCACAAGAAAAAGGAATTCAGTTACTGATGAACTTTCATTAGAAGAAAATATATAGGTATTGACAATGTCAGAAAAAAAAGAAGTGCCAACTTTAGTCCCAAGGAAGAAAACTTATTAATGCATTTTGTTAAAAAATATATAAAAATAATTAAAAACAAAAAGACTGATACAAACATGAACAAACTGAAAAGTGATATATGGAGAAAAATTGAAGTAGAATTCAACACTGCAAGTGGTACAACCGTAGAGAGGCAAACACTTTAAAAAAGAAGTATGAAAATATAAATAAAAATACAAAGAAAAAAATTGCAGACAACAAATGCTACAATAGAGGCACAGGTGGAGGGCCACCTAAGGATGAAGTGTTTACGGAGGTGGATAGAGATATAGAAGAAATTTTGGGAGAAAGGGCTCATGGACATATTAATGTGTGGGGTGGAGATTCTCATCAAGAAGGTTAGTATGTAATGTTTTCTGTCCTATTAGTAATATTTAAAAAGATATCGATAATAGTTTTATTAGCAAACCAAGTAGCAAACAAATAAGATTTTTGTAATACCTAGATATATAAACACAAAAACCTATTTTATTAATAATTATATCCATTTTAGAAATGATCACAGAAATGACTAAACAGTCAGGTGAAGAGATTAGTGCTCTTCCTGTTCCTGCACATGGCTCCCCAAATATTTTGTTTTAAATAAGTGAGGAACCTTGCAGCTTGTCAAGTCAGTGGGATGATAGAAAAAATTAAAATAATTAAGGAAGAACATGCAGTGAAAATAAAACTGAAGCGAGAAAAAAATGAGAATGAAATTGCAGCATTGAATAGGGAGTCAGATGCAGCAGTGAAAAAAATTGAAAGTGAAATGCAGGCCCAATTGGAAGCTATAACAGAACAGAATAAAATTAAAAAAGACATTCTTTTGCTTGAAAAGCAAAAATTGCTAAGAGAAATTTCCAATTTAAAATAATTTTTCTCAAATATTTTCTTAGTTTAAGTTATATAAGTTTATATTGTATTTTACTGTAAGTCCAATAAAATACTTGTTTATTCCCAAGCAAATATTATTGATCACATTTCAACAGTATTATTCCTAACTTTCGAATCATTACCACCTATTTTTCTTAAAACAAACAAATATGGTACTCAATTTTTTTAATTCCTCAGAAACTCAAAATAATTGTTTATCAGTTGATGTCTCACTACATTGTTTATTTTGCAGCATTGTAGAACCCTTGTGAAATAGTTCCCATTTCTTCTTCTGATGAGGGCATTTTTATAAATTGGTTGTAGAGGCCTGCAATGGTTCTTGTAACTTCCCATACAATACGGCTTGTAGTGCCTTTATCCAAGCCAAAAAAATCACCCACTACCTGTAGGAAACTACCTGTTGCATAGAATCTTAATGCCAGGAGCACTTTTTGTTCTGCTGTTACAGCATGGTTTCTATAATTAGGAAAACATTTACTTTAATAATTTAAATGTATTTAATGTAATATTGTTTGTATTGAGGATTACAACTTACTGTTCAGTAGGAGATATTATTTGATCTCTAATCAAATTTATTATAAATCTTGCCCCTTGTTTTGTGAATCTAAATCGTTTTAGAAATTCATTATCATACCAAATCTCGAAATGGTTAGGCCTTTCTCTATAATTTTGAGGAAATCGTCTTCCACCTAATAAAATATCAATAATTTCTACAAAGTCTTCGTCGTCGCTTAAGATTTCCATTTCCACCAAAAAAATTTCGCTTAATATATAAAAAACTTGTGTTTTTTGAGGCTAAGTGACCCTAAGCTCGCTTTAAGCCGCCAAAATCACCCGCTTAAATACAAACGTCAAACATGTCAAGTTAAACTAGGTTTAAGGATAAGCTTTATTTTGTACAACAGAATATCCCCTTTAAGCTAGGCTCAAATTTAAGGTTGGCTTAAACTAGGATTGTACAACCGGCCCTCAATGTCTCCGCTACTGGAGTAGACGTTCGGTTTACGACGGACACGGCCGACTGCTCTTTGCGTTTGCGCACGCCTGCCTGCACGCTGCACGCCTGCAGTAATTCAGTATCTGATTATGAAACAGTGGCATGGTGAGATTGGAGAGAACAATTCTCCACACAAAAGTGGTCTGTGATTTTCAAAATTTATGCTTTCACACATTATATATTCATTCTGGATAACCTACAGTTTTTAATTATTTAGACATGGCGTTAAAGAACTTATTGGAACACTAGAAAATTATGCATTTATTGCCCATTTTCGAAGGTAAGTTACATTAGAATATTATATTTATATACTCAATATACATGCCCATACCAATATTATACAATTAGAAATGCTGCACAATATGTACTTCTTCCTTATATCTATTATTGTAAATAATATATTTTATTAAAATACGGTTTTGTTGAATGCTTTACTATAGAAATTCTTTAGGGTCTTAAGCCAAGATAATTTTGCTAAGCTCAATACCATAGGGTTTCAGCTGGAAGTACAATTGGTTTTGGATTAAAATCTTTTCTTTTCAGCAAAAAAAAAGGCTTTGTAACAATATCATTTTCTCTTAACTAGTATAATTAGGTGGGTAATAAAAAACAAAAAAATATTAAATTATTAATCTTTTGTAGATTGATGAACAGTCAAGACTGACGACTCATCAGATGATGATTATTTAACTTCAAATTTACCAATTGTTATTGTTGATAACTTTAAAGTTTCGCCTGCGCCCCGTTTCAACACAGAAGAAGTAACTACAGCATCAGGTTATTTCTGTTTTTATTATTTATGATTGTTTTTATTTGTTTTGATATGTTTTTGTTTTCATTTGTTATGTAAGTTCATGCAACTAAGTTGTGTGATGAACAATAAATTGGTTTATATTTTCAAATTATTGTTTTTTAAGCTTCCTATCAAAATCCTATACTATTAAACCAAGATAGATTTGGTCTCTAATCCAAATAAAATATTTTGAGCTCAATAGTATATTCTCTCGGACCAAGAAATATTTCCTTTCAAAGCAAGGTCTAAGGATCTCATGTCAAGTTATAGTTCTACGGGATTGTCCCAAGAAGTGGATTCTTTGAAACAAAATATTTAGATTTTGAATCAAAAAATATCTTACATACTAGTTTGAAGCTAAGACTGTAAGGACTTTGAACAAATAGATTAAGAGCTTCCGTGAAGAAACCTCGCTCTTGGACCTATTCAAAAGCGCCAATTCTTTGTGCTGAAGTTATAATGTTTTCTCCCAAGAGTTTCTTTTTTTCAGTGCATCCAATGATACACTTCACCCTCTAAAGAGTTTCGAGCACTGTAACATTTCTGGGGTTATCTGTAGATTTGATTCGCTGGCTGAGTGGCATACATTTTTGTTTTCAATTATGTGGGGTGGATAGTTTCCATTAAAATGCTCTGTATAATAGTATATTACACTGCCAAGGCAAGAAGTTGAGACTCCTGCACTGCGTGCCATGATGGCCGAGTCTATAGGCTTTGGTATTAAATCAATCATGTTGGCATATGTCAAAACGAAATATACAGCTTTTCTTGTTAATTCCTTCTTAGCAAACCATGATAATTCTGGTTTGAGGCAATACTGTAAAAATGTCAAGTTTTTGTTCGCTAACGATTATTTTATTCTATCAAGGGACCAGGCGTTTGCTAGTTGCTTATGAATGGTGCGGACTATCAACCAGTTTGGTCATGCAAAACTGGTGTAAGTTTTTGTTTTAACCATTTTACAAGCATTTTCGTATTCATAGCATCGAAATAATTTGCCGATTATGATGAAAACATGATCTCCACTCCTTCAACAAAATCATGCTTTCGACTTTCCTGCACAATAATGAGTAGTTTTCCTTAGCCATCGGTGTATTTTATAGATTTCTTATTTTCGTCTTGCCGCATTATTTTTGTGCTATCATTAGAAATATGAAAATCGAGCTGGAATAGTTCCTCAAAAATTCTACTCTTTTGTAAACGACAGCAGTTCTTTCACACAAAACCATTTTGTTGTTTTCCTTTTTAAATTCGTACCGTATGTCTTAAAACCCTCAAAAGGCTGGATCTAGAAATTTCAAACAGATTCTTTTTTTTCAACTTTTCTTATATTACAGCTAATAAGACATATTATTTTTCTTCCTTGCATTCTAATTTCATCCCAATATTTTTATTCCTGGAGACTGGAATAAAGTAATAATAAATGCTAGGAAAAAAATCCATTCAAATTAGTAAAAATGAAAAGTTCTGATTTTTTTTCTACAAAACCATTGGAAAATATATTACAATAGAAAAAATTCTAAAGGTAAAGTTAATGTGGAATGGCTGGAATCATTGCCCATTCGATATTCAGTTTAAATACTTTAATAACAATGATGTTCCCTTTCAAACTGTTGATATAAGTAAACGAAAATCAGTGTTGCAGAAATCAAGTCTTTATTATACCCTTATTATACCCTTACGGCAATGCCATTAACGATGCCAAAAAAAGATCTCCTTCAGCTAAAGGAATTTATTCCTCCGGTGCATCATGGGCTTTATGAAAATCTTCGGTCTGCAGCTCACGGAACTGGTGGAAAACTGCTAGATCATCCTGAAGAAGATTAAGATTAAAACTTTTTCGATGTGTTTAATCAAATATTGTTGTTTGTAGGAAATATATTTTCTTAGAAACCTTTTCGATCGATTTATTTGTACAGACCTTATGAATAATAATAAAATATATTTAATAAAAATTGAGTAACCTTATGAATTCATTAACTTAGAAGCTTAGAAGAAAAGTGGACTAACCCACATGTAACTAATAACAAAACTGTATTTTTGTAAATGTACGCTGTGTTTTATAAAGTCAGCTGATGTATATTATAAAAAAATTAAATCAAACCATAAAACATATTTAAAATATGTTCAATTTAAGTCGCAAAGTTTAGACGTTGTTTAAATTCAATTTTTAGCATTGCCGCAATTTGGGGTTAGTCCACTATTGCACTCATAGCCTCATATAGTGTGACCGATTTTAAATTTGTGAACTGAGGCGTTTATGTTTCTCAAAATTTTTTTTTCGCAATAACGCCGGGCATATTCGGATTCAGCGGTCCAAAATACATAAGAATATCACTTTTTTATCCTTAGACCTATTATTGCACAAGACAGCATTGACCGCTCCCGGACTATAGGGTCAATTCTATAAGAAGTGATTAAAAATTAACGGTACGCCGTTAAATTTGACAAAGTTTACGCTATTATAAATGTTTTAATCTATACATAGTCAAGATTATGATTCAAATTTTAACATGTATGGTATCCAATAAAGAGTTTTCCGTTAATACTTTAAAACTTAATATGCATACAGACTAGCAAAAATGGGTTGGAAGATTGTCTTATTTTTAACTGTGCGTTAAAATTTAACATTTGCTTACAGAATTGCACCTTATACCAGATAAACCGTATACTTATGCATTTTCAAATTAAATATTCAACTGATTTAAAACTAAAAGGAATATCGTATTATACATACAATAGGATAGTAGGTACAATTTATTTTAAATGTCCACTTACGCCAACTTATTTATAACAGAAAAATATATAAAATATACTTTATATGAATTGAAAAACTCACATTTCACATTACCACAGAAATAATGATTTAAAACATGATTTGAAAACAAATAGTACCAAAATAATTCCAACCAATCAGTACATTTCAGTGTCCAATAAGATGCGTCATATTGTAAATACCCACACCTAAACAATTCATGTGGACAAAACTATCACAAAAATTCTTCTGTTCCAATTGACTTCGTACAAACTATATCCGTATTTATTCTACTTCGTTGACACCACAGAATATCCTCAAGTAGTTTTTCTCTTTAAGTTGAATTCAACATTTCTCGGCTCTATACTCACTACTGTGTTTTGCTGATGTAATAACGTTTCTCCGAATATAGACATATTCCTGTAATAAACATAAAGTTTGCAATGTTGGAGCTGAGCTCTATATTTAAATGAAACATAAACACCGAGTTGGTAATTGCTAGGTTTCACGTACGGCCCCGTATCATGAATAATTACAGATATTTCAGTACAGTTTATGGCATTTTCTCCAGAGTTTCCGAGTACTTTTGATCATCTTCTTGGTGCCCTGATCGTTCTAATGCCGTATATAAATATCACAAATTTGTAAGCTACCGTCAAGTGAAACATATAAGGCTTTTCTTTAAATTTCCAATGTATATTATTTCTGTAGGTCTAATCTTTGTTTAAAAAAGCACTCTCAGGAGAAAGTGAACCGAATGCCCTAATCTATGGCAGAGCAGCTACACGTGCCTCAAAAGTCGCTTTAAAAAATACGGATTAATGGGTCGTATTTTGTAACTGGTATATACAAAGAAAAAATGCGTTCGTATTAATATTTTAATTTATTGAAAAAATATGAAATTACAAAAAATATAGTGGAACGCTTGAAATAGTTATTTTCCTAACAAGTGCGGAAAGTGATACTTTCCCGCGACTGCAGTTGACTCAAACGATGCGAAGCGGAGTTCGGGCAAGCGGTCAAGGGCGGGAAAGACACTTTACGCATGAGTTAGGGACATTATTTTTTTTACGACCGTATATACAAAAAAGTATACCAACCCATTTTTCAAAAGTTATCTTATTTCAATATACACATACAAAACTTTAACCAAAAAATACTATTAATGTGAATATTAATATTAGAAACACAATTTGTTGCATTCTGTAAATTACTTAAAATTGCCAGTCCAGTGGAGTTATTTGGTGTTAACTGGTGAGTAGATGACGTTGATAAGAATGGCATCGGTGCAGGTTACATAAAGATGACGATTTAGAGGTGACGGCAACGGTTTTAAGTTATTTATATATGAAATAATTTTAGTTGATATATTTTTCTTATATTAAACCCGGGTGGTTTGATAGTTGTTTTATGGCACTACTTTAAAGAATGTACAGGGTTATATCAAAATATCTTCATTATTTTATTTTCAAAAAATTAAATATGCAACAAAAAGCTAGAAAAGATGTAGATTTTATTTGATGGACTATTTATTAACCTGTTGTAACAATAGTTATAACTTCCGAAGTAAAAAACTATCTAATAAGATCAAAATTTGTAAGTGCGGGAAAGTGACACTTTCAAAACTAAAATGCGTGCGGGAAAGTAGGTTAAAACGCACGGTCGTAGAAAAAAGTTGTTTTTTACTAACAAGTGCATCAATATTCATTCAGCTCTTGTCATTTCAAGTGTGTTGTTCTCACCAGCCCAGTTTAGGTTAGGTACCATTTCTCATGTTATCTATTTCCATTCCAGAAGCTTTGTGTCTTCTATATGGCAACAAGTTTGACTGGAGGGATTTTCTGCAATTGTGATGGATGTGTTATTTCCTCTCGAATGTGCTTCCGTCGGAATTCTTATGAGTTCTCGCAGAAGCAGAGTATGTGTGTGTGTAGGTGTTTCATCATAGAGTTCACATTTACTGCACATAGGTTGACCATCTTTGCCAGTTTTTTGCAGAAGTTTCCTTAGAGTGTAGTGTCCAGTCACCAGGTCGAAAACTGTCAGCAACTTTCTCTTGCCCAATTTCAAAAGCCTGGTTGAGAGTTCCTTGTATACCTTGTTCAGTAAACTCCTTGTATGGAGTTGCCCTTATGTCTTTCTTCATTTTGAGTTGATATTCTCTATATAGCCAGTTTCCGATTTCCCCTCTTATGCAATCTTTTGTGATTCCACATTACGGCTCCGGAGCTATAAAGTCTCCTTCAGAGCGTTCCTTAGATAACTGGTCAGTCATATCATCACCTACAGTCCCCTCAAGTGCCGGCACCCATATTAGAGAAACTTCATTGTCTCTTGGTAGCCTGAAGTAAAATCGTAAAAATAATCTTAAGAATCAATTCCTAAATTGTTATTATTGAAAAAAAGGCAAATTATCCATTACTGTATAGTTTAATATTGGCAATCGATTGTTAGTTTTTTGAAGTATTCTGTGACTCGTGTGGCTCGGATATTGCATGTACATACTTTTAAAGCAAGTTGTATAATATTTTAGATCATTTAGATCCAAATATTTGGACTCAGTCAAATAACATTTATTCTTCTTGATTTAACAATTGCATTATCAAATATAAACATCAACAGTGGAGTCCTGATCAGATGAAACTTGCCATACAAGCCGTTATAGCCAAGGAAATGGGATACTTAGGAGACTAAAATTTTTTGGTGCTCCAAAGTCAACATTAGAGGATTATGCTAAAGAAGTTGACAAGGTGACTGAGCGGATTGGAAGAAAACCAGCACTTTTCCATGAAATGGGGTCTATTCTGTAAGTATGTACGATGCCGTTGATGAACGAATATCGTTTACGAACGATAAATGTTATTCTGTATCCAAAATGCTAATGAATTTCTCGTTAGAAACGTCAGTTTGGGTATGAAAATCTGTCTATTTTTATGATAAGATTAATTATTTCGGTGAAAATTATGGAAATTGATCAAAGGTATGGTGTAGTTATTTCATATTCACAAAGAAATATTTAAATGGAATATTTTCAAGTAAGAAATTCGTAACCTCAGCTCATTGACATATAAACTTCAATGCATCTGCTAAACTTTTCCTCCATCTAACCATAACAAAGAGCAATAACCTCAAATTGCAGTTGAAAGGTGAACAGCGTTGTCACATTGCAAACTATTTCAAAGTTGGTGAAAATATTGACATGAAAAACGTAAGAAAAACTTTATAATTTACATTCACAGGTTTGTGCAGTATATTAAATAACATAGTAGGGTAGATTTTGAAAACATTAACGGATATGTATTTATATAGAATGGATATTAGCTACGATCTCCATCACTTAATTATAATGTAATTCAAAAATCTGACAACGCTGTGATATTTTGCTCTACTACCCATTTGAAAACGTCCAAAAGATACAGAATAACGTTTCAACATTTTTCATTCACACTTCCAATCGTTTGTAAACGAAACCGTTGCTGAACCAAATATTACAGAATAGACACCTTAGTTTCTTATTGTTTGAAAATTGATCGGCCTTATTATGGAGTAAGCATTGCTATTAGAAGATTTGCTTTCCATATTGCATTAAAAATGCTCTACGTAATTCATTGTCTCGGGAGTTCTGAGGAAACCACAAGGAATCACAAAATCCAGAATAAAAGGTTTCCCTCCAGAAAATTTAAATACATTTCTCAACTTTCTCGAACAAGCAATAAAGACTATTAACTATTTTTTCGCAAGAGAGTACAATGTTGATGAGACAAGGATAACGACGGTGTAATTCAAAAATAAGCGTATGATAACTATGAAAGGTAAGAAGCAGATTGGAACATTAGTTACTGTCGTCATGTGCCAGGAATAATGTGAAAGATGAATTGCTGGATGGAGCTCTACTAGGTTCGATTACAACATGCCATTCGTCTGGGGGGATTTAGTCGACAGAATGTTTGTTTATTTTTAAAAGGTAACAGAAATTGGGCACATTTCAGCAATTCCAATCACAAATAAAATAAGGTAGATAATATTGAAAATTTGAGTCGCTATAATTAAAATAAAGCTTATAACTTTCTAAATACTCGTCACCTTTTGATATATTGAGACTTTATTGTCTAGGATATGTTACAATAATTTAATCATAGAGGTACCACAGATAGGAGCAAGAAGCCATAGGGCGCTGTGTAAGTGGGAATGTCCGGTGAGGAAGAAAAAGACAGACGATCAGATATTTTTCTGCATATACGCTATTGAAGAAAGACAGCCTAAACCTCCTACTTTCTATCTCTCCCTTACAAACTGACGAGTTCCGAGCTAGCATGTTGCCTCTATCTATCTCTAGTATCTCTATGAAAATAATGCACTCAAATACGTGATTATACAACCTACAGAACACTCATATTAAATTTCAATCACTTCTTCCTTTCGTATCTTTTATTGGTTGGTACAGGAGAGCAGAAATTGCCAAGTGTGGGAAATAAAATATCACATTAAATAAAACACCACAGGACTACTGTGGTTGAATAGTAACGAATTTGTAGATAGTTGAGTTATTTCTAGAGTGACGTTAACATTCCACATGATTACCGAATAAACGTAAAGATGATGGAGAATTATTGGAACTTTTATAAGCCAAGCAGTAATGGAGCTGTTCATAGAGAAATAAAAAAAGAGCATGCGGTTAAATGGAAGCAAACGGAAGTATACTTTTCTGCAGGCTCGTGGAAAGTGCTTGACGTTATTTATGCGAGCTAACTCCCGACCAATTCTCATTATTTGCATAACATGATCTCTTTCTCTTAAGATTCAGAAAAGCTAATAAAATATTTGGCTGAGAAATATGTTTGTCGACACAAGCTTGCTTCTTGAAGTGAAGTTAAATTTTGGGAATTAAGTACTTTCAAGTATACCATAAGGTTCCAATACCTTCAGGTCATTATAAATACTGCAAGGCAGTAAATTCATGTTTCGAATAACTTTGTTATAATATTTCGGAAAAATTGCAGCTACCTACAATTTTACAAAGAAAAATTGATCACACTGTACAAAAGTCAATAAAACGTTATTTTTTATCCCCATTCAAAATCGATATCTTATCATTTTCCTTCCTATATCGTTTTAGGGGTATTTAACCGTAGCTCACAGCTGCTTATTAAATATTTGTGAGCCAATACCCTAATGCATGCCTCACTATCGAAATATTAGAATGGGAGGGCTATTTTTTATTTGCTACTATATTGGTATCATTTATGACATTGCCGTAATTTAGTCTAAAACTGAACACATTGTTTATTGCATTTATTATTTTAACGCTGTTATTAAACTATTAAGCTGCCTTTGCATTAAAATTAACGTTTATGTATCTTTCAGAGAAGCTGAGCTTATAATAGCAGTTTCCTGTCACTGTGTCTCATTAAAATCATGTTAAGCTAGAAACGGGTTGAAGTTTACACAATTTCAACGTCAGCGTTAGTTTAAAGTCATTGAAGTTTATTTTAAAACTCCATTAAAACGAAAATCATTTTTGGGCGAACATTATTTAAAAAACTGTTTTTAATACTTATTATAAGAAACGAACATCAGCATTAATTATAATTATTAGTCTTATCCATAGTCTGTGTTAGTGGTCATTGAATACTCTACCAGCATGTTACTATACAGTGCTATTCAAAAGTCCCCTCCCCCCCTCGTATCTTTTGAACGGCTACACTTACATTAATAAAATTTGGAGAGTGGAAATAAAGTGTAGGTATATTGTGCCACATGGGCAGAAAATATGCTTTAGCAAAACAATTAGATGCATGAGCGAGCATAATGGCTGCTAAAGCGTTTCCTGTATGTGTTTTTCGCCTACCAAATAAACCAAATAATATGAAAATATGACAAAAAGTTTGACATATACAGTGCTATTCAAAAGCCCCCTACCCCCCTCCACCCCTCGTATCTTTTGAACGGCTACACTTACACTAATAAAATTTGAAGGGTGAAAATAAAGTGTTCTAAACTTCTCTACGAATGGTAACATGTGACGTAATAGTAATAGATGGCGTCTCAGTGCCACTCTGGCCAATAATTTTAAATAGGACCTTATGGCAAGTGATATCTCGTTTGAAAGGCATTGACATTGGCTACATAGCCATATCAATTTTGTTTGGGTTTAAACTAATTTTGACGGATAAATTAAATGGATACCAGAGTCATTGAAATTATTTTTTAAAATTTAATTAATCAAATATCAACAATGGATTCTTATAGCAAGTGTTCGAGATGTGTGAGGATTTGTGTCACTCCAATACCTTACATTTTGTGTATTCACATTTCCATTGAGGCAAAAAGTACTTTCGTCACTAGAACAAATTGTTTTTGTGTAATGTGGGTTTTGACTAATTTTATTTGTCATACATTCACAGAATTCAAGTCTTCTGTCGGGGTCGTCATCCGAAAGGTGGTGCACCATTTTTAACTTGTATGGATGAAATTGCTTTTTAGCCAACACTCTCTGTACTGTACTTTTACTTACTTCACAGATAGACGCAACTTCAGTTGAAGAGGAAGTAGGGTTTACTACCATTTCAGCAACTATATCAATTTTTTTTTATCATCACTAGAAAATGTTGGTCGACCAGATCGTAGGGCATCTTGAACACTACCTGTTGCTTCAAACTTGTGAAGACGCTCCCTCAAATAAGTTCTCGAGATAGGGCGATCTGGGTATCTCTCAGTATTCCGCTTCATGGAGATTCTTTCTAGATTCACCAATTATTAAGATAGCTGCTACTTTGTCGGCTTGAGTACGTACCATTTTGCCTATGTAAACTCTTAAACGTCTCGTTAAACAATAATAAAATTAAATATTTGAGCTATTTAGAAAAGTTTGCAAAGCAACGAATACTATTAAATTAAAAACGTCAAATTTTTGACAACTAACCAGAGGCGAAGTGAAAAAGCTTCAATATTCAAATGTGAAATGATAATTTTGGTATTTATTTAATTTATCCGTCAAAATTAGTTTAAGCCTAAACAAAATTTTTATGGCTATGTAACCAATGTCAATGCCTTCCAAACGAGATATCACTTGCCATAAGGTCCTATTCAAAATTATTGGCCAGAGTGGCAGTGTGACGTCATCTATTACTATTACGTCACCTGTTACCATTCTTAGAGAAGTTTACAACACTTTATTTTCACCCTCCAAATTTTATTAATGTAAGTGTAGCCGTTCAAAAGATACGAAGGGAGGAGGGGACTTTTGAATAGCACTGTATAAATGTGTTTCACGTAAGATGGAGCCACTTGAAGTTGCCGTCGTATGCGCCATGGTATGCGTGAACTTGTCAAAACCATATTGTAAAATTGACAGTCGATATAAAATCAGTAGCGTAACGATTCCACATTTTGTAGGTTAGCATAAAATGACAATATTAATAATAACATAAAATGACCATATTTAAATAAAATATGTGGGAATTATTTGAAGCTTTTCGAGATAGTTTCACATTCAATACGTGGTATCGTTAAAATGTTTATACTTTCAATTAATGATTGGCAATGTTCGTTTGTAGCGCCAATGGCTGAAAACGCCGTTACTGGGCGACATAGATGAACAACACCGATTTTAATTTCTGCGCAAGACAGTTGGAAAGCTTTACGTGGCTTCTTTTCATATGAAGCGGGGTCTAGCAGGAAAATATGCATGGCAGCTGAGCAAATTTTAACTTAACGTTGTGACTAACTTCATTTTTATTATCATGTCATGTTCATTTGGTTCTTGTGTATTTTGTGCAGTTTTTAATTGGTAAAATGTGAGAATCAAACCAGATAATTGAAGCAAGTAGTTGAAATGGTGTTATATCGGAATCCAAAAGTATTTTTGCAACGACAACATGGTGTAGAGACCATAGTAATCAATTTATTCAAGAACAGATAGCAAATGCTGTAAATTTGCTAGTAATTATGTTTTTCGAATGAAAATTAGAGCAGTTCAGGAAGGAGAACTGCAAATACTTTCACATGTGTAATCCTGCTATAAAAGATACCAGACTCATAAGTCTAAAGTGAAATGTTTTTTAAATAAAATTAATAAGCTCAAACTGAAAATAATTTTATTTATACGCTTGAGTTAATTGGTTGATTTCATTTATTGTTTCATTCACACATGGCTGAGCCTATAAAATTGTATGATTGAAGTTGCTAGCTGTTGTTGTGGGAGATAGTAGTATTGTTTCTAAGCTACGGAGATGGTAATTTTTCCTCTTGTAGCAAATCTCAAGAATCATTGCAATCTGTTGTTCTTCAACGACATCGCTGAAAATGATTGTCGCCAAGGGTTTTGTTATTGAATTTTGAAAATTATACTAAAAAAGTCATTCTATTTTAAGTTCGTTAAAATTGACTTTGGAATATGCAAACCAACAAGAAAATATACTTTTTTCAAAAAGCTAATACCACAGACAATGCGGAACAGTATTTTTTCCGTTTGGAGGTAGCTTCATAACTCCATTAATGTAATTGTTGATAAAAAATATATCAATCAGCCACAGTTTAAACATCAGTCATAATTGAACCGAGTTAAGGTTTTTGGTACAACTCGCCCCAAGTGAACACTTTAGCAGAAAATTATCCTCTGCTTGTATATATGGTATAATTTCTCATTTGACTTACCGATAATTTTTTGAAGGAACTTGGATTCCATGTTCAGCTTCAGACTCCATGGAAACTGCAACGCTTTTAAGAATTTTTCGGCCTTTACTGTGGGTAATACCAACAAGTTTTTTAGGAGGAATGGATTTAGATCAAAGTTAACACTCGCAGACAAACTAGCTGAACGTCTTAACATATTCAAAAATCAAAAATATTCGGCAGTAAATGATTGCTTCAAACACAACCCACAAAACATACAACCTCAAATGTCAATAATAAAATTGCTGTCGACATGAAACACCGTTTGTAACGCCAATTTATTTATTTATTTATTTATTTATTTATTTGGGATACAAACAGGACAGACCCATAAAAGTATCCACTAATGGTTACACATAATTTTACAAATTAGGTAAAAGAGAAAATATAAATATTATCATACATCTACATTAAATAAAAGTAAATACAAGTATACAAGAAAAGAGAAAAAAGAGAGAACAAGAGTAGGTAATTTAACAAAATTAAGTTTGCAAAAAATAGTCTTTCAGTAGTTTTTTAATCAAATCTGCACTGTGGTAAAAAATATCCATTTCGACAATACTGGACAATTTATTATAGGTATTTGTTATTCTGTGAGCAGGAGAATTTAGAAAATAATTGGTGAGTGCCTGATGAGTGATAAAGGTATAATTGTTTCTGGTTGAGTGGCTGGGAATACGAAGTGTTATGAAGTTTGTAAGTTCAAGGCAATCTATATTGTTATTGAGGATTTTATGAATAAACAGTACATCCGCAATTTGCCTACCATGCTCTAGTGAAATTATCTTTAAATTAGAACGAATACGTTGCCTATCCACATCGGGATAAAATTTTCTTTTACAATATGAAATAATCTTGTTCTGGACTGTTTCTAATTTTGAAATGTAGACCGAATAGCGCGGGTTCCAAATAGTGGAACCGAATGTTAATATACTATTTACATATGCCATATATAATGTTCTAACGGTAAGAGGATTTTGAAGTTCGAAACATGTTCTGTATATAAAGCCCAACTGCTGATTAGCTTTTCTAGTTATATTACAAATATGCCGATCGAAAAGTAATTTAGAGTCTAAAAGAATACCAAGATCCCTGACAGTATCTACAGCGTGTAATACGCTATTAGATATTTCATATGTATTGTAGTTCAAGTCTGAATTACAACGAGAAAATTGTATATAATTACACTTTGAGACATTTAAAAACAAATTATTTCTCAGACAGTAGTCGGATAAATTGTCTAAGTCTTCTTGCAATCGAACTCTGTCGTAAGCACATGAAATTGAGTGATATATTTTCAAATCATCGGCATACATAACAAACTTAGCAAATTGAAAGCAACTAGAGATGTCATTTATATATAAATTGAAAAGTAAAGGACCTAAATGGGACCCCTGAGGTACTCCTGAAGTAGTTACCACAGCCTTAGATTTAAAAGCACCTAAAATTACTTGCTGTGACCTATTTCTGACATATGAGTGGAACCATCTTAATAAATTACCATGTATACCGACTTCACAAAGTTTTGAGACAAGGACGGAATGATCTATTTTGTCGAAGGCCTTACTGAAATCAGTGTACACAGAATCGACGTTATGCCTATAATTTAAACTTTTAAGTATGTATTCAACATATAGGAATAAGTTTGTATCTACAATTTGTATTTTTTCATGAAGCCATGCTGTTCAATGTTAAGTATGTTTTTTACGTCATGATAAAGAAGATCAAAAATGATACTTTCAAACACCTTACTAAAGATGTTTAATTTAGAAATAGGTCTATAATTTTCAACTTTATTCTTGCTTCCAGATTTATGAATTGGTGTAATAAAGGCATTGATTTCTGCGCAGATCGGTTGGCAAACTTCAAGTGGCTCCTTCTTATGTGACTCCGACTATAGAATTGGTTTTTTGCTGGCAATCGTTCACTTTACGATATTCGGTAGTTAACGATGAGTCTGGGACATACAGTTAGTTTCACAATTTTTTGGAAATATAATTTTCAAGACTGGACCTGTATTTATGTTCTCCACTCTGTATACTGGAATGAATCTGTTCATTAGAGTGATTTATGGAATTCAATAATGCCTTTACATGCAGTTGGCATTCTGTCAAATGATCATGTTCTGTGCTGGCATTCCGAGTTTCCGTTCTATAGTCGTGAAAGCACATATGCCAAGTGTATGACAATTTAAGGTATAGTTAGTATTATGTAGGTTATTTCGTATTTTATAAAATACGAGAGTCGTATTTAGTGCTGACGTAATATACTTGTGCTTTTATCGAATGAAATATTTCAGCTAGGACATCCAATTTTGTAGTACCAGCACGGAATATGCGAGAAAAACATGAAGCTGTTCCTGAAAAAAAAAAATTATTGAGACCTGAGGTCTCTTTATTGAGTTTGATTAGTTAACAAGTTGAAGATCGAGAAGTTAACACATTTTGGTTTTATAATGAATGCGAAAATCTGACAAGTTACTAGTTGAGTAGTAGCAAGTTGGCAAGTTCAAAACTGTATGATCTTTGCTTCGTAAATTAAGGTAACTCGTGAAATTGTCAAACATTTTTTGAAGAGTTACAAACACCCTCAACAGAAATAGAAATTTTGAATGTTGGACCCAGTAGAATTTCCGTCTACTGATGAAGAAAAGCGTGTGAAACGTAAAAACTACTGATCATTGGCGATGTGAGTGTTGAATGAGATTCAGTTGTATCGTTTTGAGTGTGGGATCAAGTACTTAAAACCTAAATACTTAAGTAATTTTGATACGCTGGTTTTAACCAATATGGCTGAAATAAGTCTCCGTTATAATTTATATGTAATGTTGTACGAGTAACAACCAGTTTTTCTTGATTCATGTTGAATATAAGGTTTCTTATTGCGTTCTATAACGCCATCTGGTGAATCTTTTCTTTCATTCGTTCTTGCGATTCTACCTTCTTGTCTTCTTTGATATTCTACGAAGACCTATATTGTTCAGTCGTACTGCAAGTACTGGGTATAAAGATCCACTGGTGCACGGAACTGGAACAGGAACAAAGTTGACTGAATCTTGCCTATGTTTAAAATTGTAAACTTATGGTCAACTTGAGGAAAACTTGAGTTGAAGTTGCCAGTTGCAGAGCAGAATTTACCACCATTTTGCGTTCGAAATAACTTTCCACGTCTAATATGAACAGTCGTTGTTTTGGAGGTAAATGTTTTCCTTTCGCCTTATTTATATTAATTAACAAATTGGATTAGATTAGATTAGAATTGGAGTGGCTCTTTGCCCTATCCCACTGCAACCTTTGCAGATCTATTGTGGTCCTCCCCATATTTGGAGCTCAATATTTAGCTTTATTCTTTTTATCAGACTTAATAGTCTGGATACCGCCTCCTTTGCGTAGCTCTCTGCCCTCGGTTTTTCTTCTCCGAATAAGTGAAACCGTACCCTTGCTAGGCCTTCGCACTCACAGAGTATGTGCTCCGCGGTTTCTCCTTCTTCCTGGCAGAACCTGCATAGGCTATCATCTGCAAGGCCAATTGTGTGCATATGTTTCCTTAGCCTACAATGTCCCGTCAGCATTCCCACCATAATCCTCGTCGTTTCCCGACTTTGACATAGTAGGTCGTGTGACAGTTTTGTCGAAGGGCTGTTAAGGAATAATTTTGCATGTCTTTGTCCTGGGATTTCATACCACCAGCGCAACGCCTGGTTGTTTATCCATTTGTGGATGCTCCCTTTACTTAGGCATTTTGCAATTCCACAGGAAGGTTCTGGCCCTATCATGACCTCCGTTGCTCCCTGCTTGGCTTATTCATCAGCCTTTTCATTGCCTTGTATTCCTTGGTGGCCTGGTACCCAGGCTAGGGTCACTCTATTATGACTGCCTGATTTGACTAGATTTGATGTTATCCTATATGAGCGAATCGCCTTGAGTGCTGCTTGGCTGTCGGAGTAGATGACGATTCTTTGGTTATCCACCTCCTGTCTCATCAACTCTTCTGCACAGCATTGCATACTCATGCATGCATACTCACTATAAAATGAGAATGAACGATCGCTGTTCACGGCTGGTTTCCCAACGGACAGCTCTCTCTTAACTGCTTTATACGCAGACGATGTGTGTCTTGTACAAACAGCGAGGACAGCGGACCTTGCTCTTAAAAAAGTTGAAAACCATCTTAAAACTAAAATCATTCCGTATCTTATTCAAAACAAGCTGGTGCTTAATACCTCCAAAACGGAATATATGAGGTCAGAAACTGTCAGAAACGATCAGAGAATAGTCGACCATCGCAATCAGTGATAGGAATTACACGAACGTAAACCCGTTGTTTGCCGTGACCAGTTATTCTCTGATCGTTTCTTACAGTTTCTAACTGCGGTTGGAACAGACCTATGGTCCTCAGAGGTAAATTCCGTTCCAACACAAACCTTAGTAGAATGATCAAGATACAGAACGAACGGATAGAACCTAAAACTTCGGTGAAATACTTGGGTTATATCATTCACCGCCATTACCTCTGCCTGAAAGACAGTAGCATGTTTCCCTAGGCTTAGAGAGATCGTGATCTTCTCTTGTACCCCATATATTCCGGCTCCTACTCCGGAGTCTGTTTTCGAGCCATTAGTGTACCAGTTGAGATTCGCTGTTATAGGAGGCACTGCTTCCCAGTCCTTTTTCTCTGGAATGTTAACTGTATAGTCGTTTTTAAAACTATATTGTGGGGCAATCTGATCGGTTGGCATTCCCAGTATTGGATCTGCCTTTATTTCTTCATATAGCTCTTTGTAGACCTTACCGTGTTCTTGGCTTATCGGAGAAGGTCCCTGTAATAATCTGTGACAACAACAACAACAAATTGGATACTCTTGAATAAATTCTTTAAAACTAAATATTCCTAAACATACGTTCGACAGCTGGGGTTTTTTACCGATAAAATGATCAATATAATTTCGATTTCCCATATATACCATAACAAGGGAAATTTAATAACGTAATTAATTTGATTGAGTCTTTCATGAGTATTGTTGGAAAATGGACACCAATGTCGACATTGACGGTTCTTAGAATACATCCATGAACATTTTAACCTAATAAAAATTCATGCATACTCACTATAAAATGAGAATGAACGATAGCAGAGTAACCTATCTCCGGACCATACTCTTATACGTTTTTTTTATCTACTGAAACATAAAGGATAAAGTTTCCTCGACACCGATTACAGATATCGAACATCACGAAGTGAAATAAAGGATGCATTATATCCACCGTTGGAGAATTATCGTAAAAATTGTATGGGAGGCAACGTATGTGGTTTAACGAAAATGTCTTGAATTCGAGCACAGATGGTTTACAGAGACTTTCGATTGCTGTCGATAGGAATAATAGTAGTAATAATACTGTAGAAATCAATCGGTACAATTCTTTAGTGTGCAGAGTATTGGTCAAAAAAACCACGGAGTCGCTGATTAACAAAATATTAAACCTTAGAAGAGTGAAACTGACAAGATTACCCACCGGTTACTGTTCCCTAAGAAAGCACATACAATGGGAGTCGGACAGTTCGACCACGACCGCTCTTCGAGCGGATTAAGATGTTTGTGCTTCAAAATATTTATAAAATTAATCGAACTTAGGTGAGAACTATAAAAATAAGAATAAAGATGAGAATAAAATGATTCCCACGCATTTGTGGTCTTGTACATACTATCTGTAGTATAGGTAGCCCACATAATTGGGGGAAAATTACTTTCTTCGTCGATCTAAGTTTCCACGATATAATCGCAAAATTTCGATCGACTCGGATTACTGGGCATTATTGAATGAATTTCTTCAGAAAAAAAAGTTTCCTACTTCATGAAGGTCTGAAAATGGAAGTCCAAAAAATATTTTAAGAAAATTGCCTATTTCTGAGTTTTTGTTCCTATATTCTGTGACTAAGCCCAAATTCTGAATTTCACGACACCACGATTTCACAAATGGAATCTACATTCTATAATTTTTATATTCGGCCACATTATTGAACAAGCGTTATGAATTGCCTGTTCAAAACAATGACTGTTGAAGGTTAAATATTAGATCAAAAGCTTTAAATTTCCCTTTAAAAGTTGAAATAACTTTAAATAACTTGAGCTGCTCTTGTTTGACAATAAGCAAAACGCAACAGGTATGTAATAGCCATTTTTAAAAGCATGAACAGTAATAATTGAAGAATTCCATTAAATGGATTAGAAAATAAAATTTTATCCTGGTCGAACTGAAGGGTAGGCCTAACTTGACCTTTTTCAAAAAAGGATTAATGCAGGTACTTCTGGTCCAACTGACCGGTCTCCCATACAATATATAGCCAAAAGGCAGAAAAGTAACAGCCTGGAATCTTTACCTCCGATAAGCTGTAATGGAAAAAATACAATATTTTATGACCGAAACCACTTCTCTGAAGTCTGTCCCAATGAAGTTGATAGCACGGATCGGGTGTTCGGACTATAAAATAGTTGTGAACCAATTATTACCTCTTGTTATTTGACCGATTACCGGGTAGCCTGGTCATAATTTCTTTCCTTTTTGAGACACCCGACTTCCGTTTCCCGTTTATTATAGGTGCTCTGTGCTATCAAATACTTTGAAACGAACTTTACATAATCACCTTCTACATAAAATGTTGCTACTTGTGTGGTGAGCTGTGACGGTTTCTTTGATTTCTTCGTCAGTTAGAAAGCACTGCGTTTCAAAGAAAATTCTCAAGTAGCCGTTACGTTAAACAAGCTCTGTGAGGACGGACGAGTACAATTACAGAAATCAGCTTGCCTTTTCTTTTGCTCTTAAAAGCTCTTCTAAAGTTTCAATAAGAATCTCTGGTGATTTATCTTCCCTGCAATTTACAAAGGGCGGAAGAATCAATCAATTCTCTGACAGCCAGGCTCTGCTTGAAGCAATGAGAAATCCAACAAGTAGGTCAAGACTGGTGAAAAACTGTGAAGAATTCGTTGATAGGATGATAGGAGAATGATTTAAATCGCTTGTCTCTGTTCCTTGAAATCTCCAACGATTTCAGAGACTTTTGTGCTGCGTACTTACCTGTGGCGATGTCCATCCTGCGACGATGTCGAAATGTTCTGGTCCAATGAATGTCAGACTATGGACCTTGGGAGCTGCGTGTATACACCCTGGAAATATAGATATACCTACCCCTTCACAGTTTGGCAACTTCATTGGTAAAATTGGCTTGAAAGGAAGTAATCTTACTTCAATTGAGACGCACTAGACAGTATTTTTGCAGTTCACGGCTCTACGCAGACCGCTTATAAAAACCAAACTAAATAAAACTGTGACCTTGTCGAATGATAATAGTAACGCAGAAAATATGGAAAAATGATGCAATGGAAGTGATCCCTAAGAAATCATTATTAATAACAGTTTTCTGGAAATTATCGTATTTAGTAAAGCGTGATACCAATACTTCTCATGAGGCTTTGTCAAAAGAGCATTAAGTAGAAGAAGCCTGGACAGTCAATATCCGAATGTATGTCGGAACTGCTCACTACTGGAGAAGCAGAGACGGAGACGAGCAAAGACATTGTCTCCATCTGTACAATCAATGTATGTCCAAAGGAAGAGTAGCATCCCCATTAATGTGGAGCCCGACGGTTGACGAGCTTCTGTGTGATTAGATTGACCTGAGAGTATACTGCAAAGGATATGCTGATAATATTGTCATAATAGCCAGGTGAAAATTCGAAAACACTCTTTGTGACATCGTACAAATGGGTCTGAACTATACAAATAGCTGCTGTAGGCAAGTGGTATATAACATCAACCCCACCAAAACGATTTTGATAGAAACTAGGAAAACTCAACTTCAAAACCATTAATCTTACAAAGTAAAAATGACTCTAGTTCTTGAAGGAATCAGAATGGGAGAAATTGGGTCTAACCCATAAATCCTAAGCTAGATGTTCACTGCCATAGTGAGACCAATTATCAATTATGGAGGCATTGCGTGGAGTAGTAGAACTAGCCTATCGACGGCAAGAGAAAACCTCTCCAAAATTCAAAGACTAGTCTGTATATGCATTGCAGGAACAATAAGAACATGGGAGCTACTAGCCTCTGGGACTTTCCTTAGGAACTAAGTAGGAGAGCACAATACAATACACAATAACGCCTTTTATTAGATTACATGACAATTTACAGGAAAATGTTATTGGGCATTCTTATAAACCGATGGGCTTGTATCAATCCAAAATGTTTGCGGTTGGAGGGGAGGATGTCGCCATTGTTACGACCTTAATATTTTCGATACTTGGAGATATGTATTGATTGTGATTTTAGTGTCCTCTTTAGTCCTGGATGGAGCTTTTAGACGGAGACTATCTATCTTGTATTGATGAGGCACAAATACGCCAAAAACCGGTCTACGAGTGATGTCTCTCCTATTGCAAACCAAAATGATTGGTTACATTTTGTAGATTTTACCGATCACATTTAACCGACCAAGTGTGGTTCAAAGTCTGTCGGACATATAGCCCGAGAAGTAGTTGTTTCTTCCCAAGTAAACGGTGATTATTTTTTGAAAAATTTTTTTCAAACACTTTGTAAGGCGTTATAATAGTATTTTCCTACGATCACATAGGAAAGTGACATATACCGCACTGTCTAGTTCTATGGAAAGTGGCCTTTATTCATACGCGTACGGAAAAAAAACTTATCCGTACGTGTACGGATGAAAAAGTTGTCAAATGAATTTTTATTGAGATTGACCACTGGCAAGCTGTCAAATATGTAATTTTCAATTAGATTTACTTATTTATTATCTAAATTTGAAGCGATCTATTTGAAAAGTGAAATTTTCGTCATTTTCTTGATTAAAAAAAATTTAGGGGGCGGTCGAGGATCGTAAATGTAATTGTAAACTTTTGTATATTAATATGTCATATGTTGATTACACATTATTTGGTGAACTTATCACGTGATCGTAGGAAAAATACTGTTCATTACTCGTGCGAAAGTGATTTTTCACACTCGTGTGATTGTCGCACTTTTCGCATACGTTATGTAATATACTATGGATCTATTATTCTTCGATATTTATTCCTAAGGAATTGTTATCGGTCTACAAATGATTTGCTTTAAAAGAGAAAATGTTCGAAAACCCACTTAATGTAGTGGAGTGCACTTAATTCAATTCAAACTCCTATTTTGAAGTGAATTCCAGCTCTCTCTTTCAACTTATTTCGCTCAGACTATCTTTGTTTAACTCTATGGCAGTCTGCATACAGGGTGATTCATTACTAATTGGAAATAATTTAATAGTAGAATCCTGACTTCAAATTATGAAGATTTAACCCAAAACACCTAAATAAAATGTAGCTGCTTACTTAGTTACAGGGTGTTTTGTTTAAAAATTTAAAAACTATTTGTGCTCAGTACTTTAAAACTGTTTTACCTTTTCATTTCATATTTGGCAGAAAGTGTAGACACTGTACACCCTACCAAATAAAAATAAACAAACGTTTCTGGCTACTACCAGAGGCGTACGACAGGGGCAAGTGACAGGTTAATCGTTCCCAAATTCTACGCCATTGGCGGAATAGGAATTTTAGCACAATTTTTTGATTCCCCAATACTTTATACGTAAATAAAGTACTCTTTTTTCATAACGATAAAGTCAATATTTATCGAGATATTTCAAGTTAAACACGAAGCTGCCCAATTTTGATGTGTAATAACCTTTTCGTTTCTGATATTTCCGATACGTTATTAAAATTGTCAGAACCTACTTTTATTTAGATTATAATTTTCATAACTACAATTTGTTTTTAATTCATCCGTTCATTTAATAGTTTTGATCTTTATTGTTGACACGGATTAAAGTTTCATTTACGTATTTAATGCAATTCACTGGTTCAAAACATCGACATAGTTATTACACATCAAAATTGGGCAGCTTCGTGTTTAACTTGAAATATCTCGATAAATATTGACTTTATCGTTATGAAAAAAGAGTACTTTATTTACGTAAAAAGTATTGGAGAATCAAAAAATTGTGCTAAAATTTCTATTCCGCCAGTGGCGTAGAATTTGGGAACAATTAACCTGTCACTTGCCCCAGTCGTACGCCTCTGGTAGTAGCCAGAAACGTTTGTTTATTTTTATTTGGTAGGGTGTACAGTGTCTACACTTTCTGTCAAATATGAAATGAATAGGTAAAACAGTTTTAAAGTACTGAACACAAATAGTTTTTAAATTTTTAAACAAAACACCCTGTAACTAAGTAAGCAGCTACATTTTATTTAGGTGTTTTGGGTTAAATCTTCATAATTTGAAGTCGGGATTCTACTATTAAATTATTTCCAATTAGTAATGAATCACCCTGTATAATTGCAGTGTTGTTTAAAATGTTTCAGTTGTCTTCCTATTTTATTCCCAATTTAATTACCGACTGCGTTACTTCGATAATCAAATAGTTATTTCAAAAATGAATTCGTTGCGGTGAAGAAATTCATTTAATTTGGCAACTTCTACTTTCCGCTGATGAAAAACGAAATAGAAATGCTCACGTAATAAACTACTTCAAATATCCAATTACTTTCAGTTTATTCACATTCACAATGGGAGATGGAAAAAGTAGTTTCAGTTGCTTCTCTATGGATGAAGTTGTTATATTTTTCTATTCGATTCTCGACGAGCCAACTCAATGATATCTATCCACAATTGAGGAGTTTTTTTATTAACTTCTACGCTTGCGTTTGTTAAAAGTTTTGAACGATTTTAGTTCACAAATTGGATAGGTATTTTTTTCATTCATTGTTTGGTTTGCAAAAGTAAAATAGAATAGGGCCATTTGTTTGGATAACGAATACCTTTATTTATATGTTTAAACTAAATAATTCTGTACAGATCTTTTTTAATTTCTTTGTGTGAAAAATGAACACAAAAATCATATTTGCACTCTTTTCTTGCAAATGAAATTAATCTGTTATTACAATAGATACAGTTTGGAAACCACTTATGGAATAAAATTCTGTCATTATTTTAGAACATTATAAAAAATGCCGAGACATGTCAACTTTTGAATTGAGTTGTGCGTTATGTCAACATAAATGTAAATGTACAGGGTGATTCAAGCAAGTATGCCATAGTCGGTGTTTTTTTTAATGAAACACCCTGTATATTTGCATATTTTTGAAATCCTCTTGATCAACCGATTCCAACAAACTAAATAATGTATGGTCAATTGTGAATTATACAGGGTGAAATTTTTATTTTCACAGTTATTGAACACATACATGAAATACCTGATGTATTTGATTTTAATACATTAAAATAAATGTTCAAAATGTTCTCTACCTAGTTGTTGGCAATAGCAGTCTCCTATAGAACTCCTCCTTAACTTTGTTTGAAGTTTGAGGTGAAATATTCCGTATTTCTGTAGTTATCCTGTCTTTGAGGTCTACAATGCTAGTTGGTTGTGTTGCATATACTTTGTTCTTGAGATAACCCCACAGAAAAAAATCTAACGGCGTAAGGTCTGGCGATCTAGCTGGCCACTCAATAGTACATCTTCGTCCAATCCATTTATTGGGGAAGATTTTATCTAAATAAGTTCTTACCATTAAAGCAGGAACCAAATATTTTCATTCGGTAAGCTAGGATTTATTGCGTTGGGATATACGTTTGCCAACGCAGGAATAACTTCATTTCTAAGCATATTTAAATATTTTTCAGCTGTCAAATTTCCATCTATAAATATAGGACCAATAATATGGTCGCCTATGATACCGGCCCAAACGTTCACCTTTTGAGGGTATTGAGTATGTGTCTCACGCATCCAATATCTACAGCTCTGTCGGTTTACCTCCATCCATTTAATGTGAATCTTGATTCGTCAGAAAAAAGAATGGTACCCAGAGCTATCTCATTCCTGTTCAGCTTATTCATCAATCTTTCCCAGAAATCCATTCTACGATCTGGATCGTCCTCTGTTAACTCCTGTACAAAAGTTAATTTGTAGGAGTGATGTTTTTCTTTATGAAGACATCTCAGACTAGTTGTATGACTAACATTATTTTCACGGGCAATTTGAAGTGTACTTGAAGTTGGATTCTCTTCGACACTTTCACATCATCTTCAACAAAGTGTGGTTTTCTTTTCAATGGTTTGACATGTCCAAGTTCTCTGAATTGTGCATAAATTTTAGACACAGTACTTAGTGAAATATTATGCAATTCGGGATACCTGTGATTAAATAAGTTTGCCACTTCAACTTGACTTCTGCAGTTATCCCCGTACCCGATCATCATTAAAATCTCAATTCGGTGAGTCTCAGTTAAATATTTCATTGTTATGTCGACAAGGAAAGAGTGTTTGACAAATATTTCACTTTTTCAGTTTAAACTGTCAACACATCAACAACTGACAGAATAGAAAACAATCTACATTATTTACCGATTTAAAACAATCCACATTATTTACCGATTTTGTCTAATTATTGGCGTTTTTAGGAAATTTTTAGGTATTAATGATAAAATTCATGGCAGGTTTTGTTTAATATACAAACAAATAGGTACGTCTAATAATTAGTTAGTTTAGATTTTTGATAAATTCATATTTAGCTAATTTAAGAAAGTACCAATATTTCAAGTGTAATAAATTATTAATTTTAAAATTTCACACTGTTTAATTCACAATTGACCATACATTATTTAGCTTGTTGGAATCGGTTCAGTAAGAGGATTTCAAGAATATGCAAATATACAGGGTGTTTCATTAAAAAAACAACACCGACTATGGCATACTTGCGTGAATCACCCTGTACATTTAAATTTATGTATGTTTTATTCCATAAGTGGTTTCCACACTGTATTTAGGAAACGAAGCTATGGTTGTTTCAAAACGACAAATTTATCGAGGAATTTAAAACGAACATGATTTTGACATTTGTACAAATTTTATTCAATTCGAATCGGTGCTATTGAGACCCACTAAAAAAATTTGAATTGAATTCTAAGTCAAATTTCGATGAATAAAAAATATTATAAAAAGTGTCATATTATAATGAAAAAAAATATTACGTAGAAATTTATTTGTTCATAACAAATTGCTAAAAGTCATGATTGAATGGCTTCTTCTATTTGTATTTGGTAGCAAAAAACAAGTGTTAATTATCTTCACGTTAGGTAAATGTCACTCTTC
The DNA here is from genome assembly GCA_910591675.1 of Galerucella calmariensis. Classification (NCBI taxonomy): domain Eukaryota; kingdom Metazoa; phylum Arthropoda; class Insecta; order Coleoptera; family Chrysomelidae; genus Galerucella; species Galerucella calmariensis. The sequence goes on from CAJUYG010000774.1 coordinate 125,335, forward strand.
TATTCAGTAATCTCCTAGGTGCTGCTCACTAGGATTCTGAATCGCTAAGCAATTCGCAAGTATGTAGGTAGATGAAGGTTTCTTCTTCCATGCGACAGAATTTACATTCTTTTTCCAGCATTTTTCTGAGGTTTTTCAGTGGTCCATTCAGGCGATAATGTCCCGTTAGGATCCCTGTTGGAACTCTTAGTGCAGTTTTACTTTGTAATTCATTTGTCTTCAACAGGTTGTAGTTACCCAGAAAAATCTTTTATTGTCCCTTCTAGATCTTTCCAGTGGTCAGATCCTCTTTTCACGTATTTTTCTAATATTACATTGGAGCTCATTCCACAAAAGGTTGTGCAGTCACTCTCTTGCCTAGTTCATTGAGTTTGCTTAGGCATTCTCACACCATTTTGGAACTGATTACACGAGAGTCAGTGTTTTAATGGCTGCTTGAATATCCGACAATATATAATCTTTTACCTTATATATCTTTTATCAATATTGAACTTTCTTATAGCGTGAATTTAAGCTTGAAAGATACTTGTGGGTTTTTTTCACTCTGTGTTTGGTTCCTGGCCGTACACTCCTTTCTTAGTTCCTTATATCGCCTTTGAGCAGTCTGTCTACCATTGAATGGCATTACGCTACTTACCACAGGTATCATTGTTATATAAGTGTATGTATGTATGCATATTGAGGTGACACTCACTGAGACCTGAAAGATCTGGGGGGTACTACTACTATCTAGTTCAGAATGCACTTTCAAACGACCACCATAAGAGTATCGGCATCCTGACAAGGGAAAATGGCGACAAGGCCGCCAACCTTCAGGAGAGCGCTGAGATTCTTATGGAAACTCACTTCCCAGGTTCTGTCTTTCCTGGAACGTCAAACTGGACGGAAGTATCAACAACACCCTCACAATACGACTGGCAATCTGCTAGTGCACTAATTGATGAGGACAAGATAAGGTGGGCCATATCGGGCTTTTCCCCCTTCAAGTCACCAGGACCTGACGGAATAAGACCAGCCCTACTTCAATGGGGAATGGATATTCTTATGCCGCACCTGGTTGGAATTTTCAGAGCCTCTTTAGCTCTGAGATATATTCCCAGCAAGTGGAGAGAAGTGCGAGTGGTATTTATACCCAAACCAGGTAGGATGGACTACACCTTACCAAAAGCATTCCGACCAATTAGTCTCATATCGTTCTTTTTAAAAACATTGGAGAGGTTATGCGAGCGGTATATAAGAGATGAAGTGCTAGTTCACAACCCACTGATTTGGCCCTTCACCAAGTGGTTGGCAGAATCGAAAGATCATTGGACAACAAAGAATCCACCCTGGGTGTATTCATAGATATCGAGGGAGCGTTTGATAAAACAACCTTTCCAACAATTGCCCAACAACTCAACTCCAGGAATGTACCTCTGGTAGTAGGAGAATGGATACTCAAGATGCTCTCTAGTAGAGCAATAAGTATCAATGTAGAAGACATCACAGTAAGAGGACTGGTCATGAGGGGGTGTCCACAAGGAGGAGTCTTATCACCCCTTCTGTGGAACATAGTCCTACACACCCTGATTAATCACCTCAAGAACAATGGATTCTACACAATTGCATACGCAGATGACATAGTTATCTTGCAAACTAGCAAATTTGTGAACACACTGTGCGATAGAGCGCAGGATGGGCTTAAATTAATTGAAAAATGTTGTAAGGAACACCCACTGTCGATCAATCCCAGAAAGACTGAGATGGTCCTTTTCACCAGGAAAAGAAGTTTATCGGGTTTGAAACCTCCCGAAATCTTCAAAAGCAAACTAAACTTTTCGGAAGAGGTGAAATACCTTGGTATTACCCTCGACAGGAAAGTTCCTTCAGACCTATTTCCCCCGTACTTTAATTCAGGTCAGTGATCCTCTTTATTCTAATGCTGTTTTCATTGCGCCTCTCCAAGGACAGTGTTTCAAGGCATTTTTTTTAACGCCAATGCCATCAATCCTCGACCTGATAACCGAAACATATCGTGGATCGTAGATAAAAAAGTGCACGAAAAGTGTATGGAAAACGCGGCAAACGAGCCGTCAACAATGACACACAATTAGTGTATCTCATGCGATGGTCAGTGTATTGGAATAAACTTGCATTTCAATTAATCATCAAAAAATTTTCGTAAGAGAAGAGTAAAATCATGTTCGGCCAAAAAGAAACAAGCAAACGTGGGCAAACGCCTCTTTCCCCACTTATTGCATAAATAACTATTTCAATACCGCAAATATAAAATATTCAAAGTGTCATTTTCTGTAAAATACAAAATCAATAAATGGCTTTTCAGTAGACAAAAATCCGATTCTAAAAATATAACGGCAATGCTCTCCTGGATTTATGCAAATTTACATTACCATACTATTTCACGTAATTCTTCAATGTTTCCCCGATGCGATGCCGGTGAAAATCATTAGCATTTTCTTTTGTTTTTTAAAATGTTTCTCTTTACTTACAAACAAAGCGTTTTAATTCTCTTGTAATAGAGTTTACAATTCTTTTTAGCATAGGATCGTGATGCTTTATTTTATGAGAGAAACTTCAGTCGTTTACTCATGAAAACTTTCGTCAATAATGATGTTTTTATTCATTTTTTGTTCTCAGTAATTCTAGCAGATGACACCAAATTAAATTACGAAAAGTTTTAATGAATAAATATATTATGCCATTGAAATGTTTCAGACATTTTCTCTACACCTGGAAATGGTCTAAATGACTATGTCGAATTTGAAAAGGAATATTTGAAAATTGCTCAAAAATATTTTGAATGCCTTAACTGTTATGAAAAATATTGCATAGCTTTAGTCTCGGACAGTTACTAGAAGATGAAATTTGGTAGAAATTGTACAGTAAAATGTTTATACATATTTTCCACCAAGTATGGTGAATTACTTGAAGAAGGAAATCATTGTAAAAACAGTAATCACAAATACTTGGATTACAAAAAACGTCGTCAGGGGATGATGCACTTAGTTAAAGAAAGTAAAATGAAAAATTGAATGTATATCGAAGTGTCCGTCTTAAAAGCATATTGTACGTCACGCACCCGAAAATAAGTGTTTTTCAGGTCTCACCCAGCTTCCAGGACGCCCTGGAATCTGCTTGTATCGACCTGAAAAACACTACTTTCCGGTCTCGTAACATAAATTAGTGAATAATTAGTGGACAATATTTTAAGAATATTAATGCTACAAATCATATTAAGCACAATATTTTAGAATTCAAATAAATGAAATTTTATTATACCGTGACAAAACAAATTAACTTTTGCGTTTGCCACTACCGAACAATAATAAATTTTCAATTATTAAATCACATTTTTACAGGAAAATCGTTACGAATGAAAAATAGCCTTCATAAATTTTCAAAGTTCGGGAAACAGAGCAAAGATTCGAAAATTTCATTGTAGCATGAAACCGAACTAGTCGAGTCTGGAAAATTCGGAGAAAATTAGCATCGTCTCGTTTCCTAGATGATTGAAAGTCCCAAAAGTTGGGAATGGAGCCGTTTTTCTTGAGCAAAAGTTTTGTTGTAAAAGCGAAAGGAAAGTGTGCCGGTTAATCAAAGTTTTATTCGAATTGAGACAATAAGTATTCCGCTAAAGGAGGTCCAACGTTAAGGATTAACGGTACGAATATTGAGCGCAATCAGTGGCATATAGAAAAAGTTAATTTGTCAACCAAATTATCCCAATTTTCTCAAATAACTTTGATTAGAATTTAACTAAAATCAATAACATTTTTTCACTTAATTGTAGCACCTATAGTTTGGCAAGTTTATCTGAAGCTACGGTGAATCGGAAAGAGGCGAGGCATATATGTCATAAACGTACAAATGGCGTACGGTATCTATTTTACCAAGTAAAATTGAAAATGCAAAGGTAACTGACAATACCAAGGCCACTGGATAAATCAATATCAGTCAATTGACGAAGTGAGAGGGAATAACACACGAACGCTCTTGCCAATAAGACGTCAGCTTTCGATAAAAATCGCCAACTATGTAACTCGGAGGGTGTGGTAATTATGGTTTTCGTACAACGGATCTTGAAGAAGCCCGTAACAAATTTGGAAAAGTGCTCATCTTTTAATATTTGTGAATTGAAGAAATAATGCTAATAGAAAAAATCCAAGGAAACAAGCACATTAAAGAATTAACGTTTAATCATATTGTTGATATTGTTAATAATAAAAAGTTCATTTTCTAATTATTATCACTACATATTTAGCACTTTAGCTTTTCCATAGTTAAACGTGGCAATGTTGACTGTTTTCGACTGCATTCCTTTCACTGCTTCAGATAAACTTTCCAAAGTATACTAGTGTTCCAGCCAGTAGTACTAATCTTCATCCATGGACTCGGGATCTCGGTTTTACGTATTTTCCGAAAAACGGCATATCCATATTAAACCTCGTGCTTATTGGTATAATGCTTGCGAGCTGTGATAGGATATTTGACTTGTAGTCTAAGGTATTTTGTTACAGGCTGTACAGGTTCTACGATGGTGTTCCTCCAGTGGTCACCCATCCAAGTACTTGCCGCGTTCGACACTGATTCCCACAAGAACTATTTTCGGTAAATTGGTGAAAAAGTTTAATGTATCAGGGCACAGAAGAAATACATCAACTGAAAGCAAACCTTCAGATGTTTGTGTCTTGTTGGGAGACGATCCACGTATGCATCGAAGTAAGGCGCTAAATTGACATGACAGTATCTGTTTTTCATCTAAGGCGCTGTAATTTACAAAATTTATGTGAATGATAATATTATGTAGTTCTAGCAATAATGCAATAGTAATACAAAAATTATGATGAAGCGATACAGTATAAACTTATGACAAAATTACTTTATATGAAAGAAATGATTGAAGTGCTAAGTGGATGAAGGGTGGATGTGAATTTTTTCATTGACCTTAGAGTGGTTAGTATGGATGATCTGGGTATGAGTCTGAGAAACATGTGGAGGTCCAAATAAGTTAGAGCATCTGTAATAAATGGGATACCCAGAAGATAAAGGGGTTATGTACCGTGGAAGGAGGAAAAGCTGATAGAAGAAGGGGCCATGTAACACCTAAAGGGTCAAGAGAAAATAGAAGAAGAGCCATGTGTCATACTAGGGGCTATGTACCTGATAAGATTTAAAAAAAAATAATTTGGCAAACATAATACATAATAGTATATTGTGTTCACATGGGCAGAAAATGTGCTTCAGCAATCCAAGACTATTCGATGCATGAGCGTGCATAATGGCTACTAAAGCGTTTTAATAGCTATTTAATCAACAAGTGTATTAATGAGGGCAATTAACATTCGAGATAATTTATCGCACGAGCAGAACGAGTGCGTAAATGTTCGAGACTACTTATTGTCCTTTTAATACTCGTGTTAGTTACAAAGCTTTTCCGTTGACTGTATCAGTTGTATTCGTTTTTCTCAATATTTAAAAACTAAAAATATTTATTTGTTTCATAGGTAAGTACTGTCAAAAATAAATAATGACATTGAAATGTCACAGAGAGGGTAATTATTGATTTTTGAACCAAATAGACTTGTCCTCCAAAAATCAATTTAGAAAAATGATTAAATATTTTCATATTTGGAATGTTTACTACAAAGCTAACGTTTCAGCATAAAATTACCGTAGTCTCCAGACAGTGGCGGATCTAGGGTACTGGTAAGGGGGGGATTATGAATATGAAAATTCTCATATAAGAAAAGTAAAATACGATTATATTCTCAAAAGATATATAAAATAATAAAAATGAACAATAAAATTTTATGTGTCATAAAAAATGAGATCATAATATATTTTCATCCTATCACTAATAAATATAACAAATAACATTCTGCAGATGTAAAAAAATCGATGCTTGGTGGGAAGTTACCCCCTTTACCCCTCTTTGGATCCGCCACTGTCTCCAGATTAATATTGTGAAATAATATATAATTCTGGGTTTTAGTGCTAGTTTCAGGCAATTTTATCTAGTGGGTTTGTTCATCAAGAAACAGATTTTCTTGTTAATAAAAAAGGCAAACAGTCACATATAGTGCTTGATTGATTGTATTATTTCTCTGTTTACATTCACTTCGTCTCAAAAGTCATTATTTATTTATAGTGTTTCCGTAGAAAAATCTATTCTTATAGGATAGCAAACGTTATGCCACTACATTTCTAGTTTCTGTCATTTTATCTTTTGAATTCAAACCGTAACTATATCTGAATGAATAATTGGAATGTTTACTTTGACATTAACAGTGAGTATGGGTAGAAGGGATTCTTGATACTAACTTTAATTTCTTGTGTAGGTATGTTTATTATTGGAATAGTTTATCGAAAGAAAATAATTTAATTATAGGATCCATTTTGTGTACAATGATAAATCAGCATTCAACAACCCACCGAATAATTCCAGTTTGTTATTCACTAGAAGTTTTTACATTAAAACCCTGTTTAATCTTCTAATTATCACTCGAAGTAGTGAATAAGCAGAAGGGCAGAATTACTGATTCATCAAATTGAATAATCCGTGGCTAACAGGATGCTCGGCTATCAGCCTTCGTGTGTCACTCGCTGACACATCTGAACATTCACCCCAGTTCCCGTTTCCAGCTTTATACGTATTCCATGCATTTGAGGGTGAGTGGCAAAACTGCCTCAGGTGGCACCATAGGTCGGTTTTATCTGGCGTATTCAAACGAATTATGTAATTGCTTGGAATTAGAGGTTTTTTCACAAAGGTTTATTCTTATAAAAAAAGAGATGAAACAGATCGAAATACGTTTAAAGTGAAAATTGATATAGGTACTGTTGTAACTTTAGATTAAAATGTTTACAATAAAAATGGGAGGAACCTTTCTTTTTCTTTTTCTTTTTCTTTTTCTTTTTCTTTTTCTTTTTCTTTTTCTTTTTCTTTTTCTTTTTCTTTTTCTTTTTCTTTTTCTTCTTCTTTTTCTTTTTCTTTTTTTATTCTTTTTCTTTTTTTTTCTTCTTCTTTTTTTTTCTTTTTCTTGTTCTTTCTTTTTTCTTTTTCTTTTTCTCTTTCTCTTTCTTTTTCTTATTTCCTCTTATTTACCCAAGTAACATGTTGGTAACAGTTTAATTACCAAAATGTTATGTTACTGGTTTATATCGGTTTCACGG
>CAJUYG010000775.1:12304-28580 GCA_910591675.1 Galerucella calmariensis
TTATAAAATGTAACAATGCTATTTGGGTAAAAATTGTTTTCATTACCCAGAAAAAAACCTAACATCTTCAATAATATTCCATCACTTTGAAACAACAAATTAAATATTCAAAGTAAATCATTTGAAGGTTTTGACAGAAATTTACATTTTTTAAATAAGCCTATATATATTATTAGCCTCGAATAAGATCTACTTTATACCGAAAAAATAAGTATTTCAGTATAATTGTACATTTATTGTTACGAGAAAAAAAACTTATTTGCTACAAATCACATATTTCTTCACCCGTAAGAAATCACATTAGCCTACACCCCACCCTTCCCTATTATTCAGTAACGGTCTCCACATGTATACGTTTGGCGTCAGTCTCTGCATGTGAGAAATCAGATCAGTTTTTGCAATTTTACTAATTATTTTGTTTTTGTGTAGTATGTGGTTAAAGTGTTCTGGACAAAAATAAGTTTAATAATAGAATGAATGAATTGTTAAACTCATAGCGATTACAAGAATTGTGAGATATCTTTGAAGGTGAGGAAATAAATGACAATTATATTCAAGTAGGTAGAAGTAACAAGTAAGCGAAATGTACCTCAAACATACACATTTCTCAATTAAACCTGACAGATCTACTCCAAGAACTCCAAAAAACTACAATGGGAAAAGCATTAATGTGCACACTTAAGGATAGACAAGGCTATCTTGTGGATACCATTGTTGGTTATGTTTTAGATCATGTAGGTTTGTTTAATTTTAACAATGTATGGTTTATATCATATAAATGTATGGTATCTATTTTAAAAATGTATAGTTTTCTTTTTAATAGATCAAAATATTCAGCAGCAAGTTTTTTATTCCTATCCTGCTTTCCTACTGAACAGTTTTATGCATAAATAGAGACCATTACTTTTTATTAGATTTAAACATGTCTGTCATAAAAATACTGTGATTATAATCCGTGTCCAGACTAACCATCGACCAATTCGATCGACTAGTCCACACATACAAAACGAAAGTCAACTTTGTTGTTCGACATAGTCTGGAAACGGCTTAGACAAATATTTTTTTTAACAATGGGAATGCACCTAATCTAAAAGATTAATCAGCAAATATTTGTGAAAAATATATTTTCCTAGGTAACCTAATTATTTAGAGAACCCTGTGGAAGTTACCCATACTGCTTAGTACACCGTGAACTTTTGATATATTTCTAAATATTTAGAAACTTTTCAAAAGCTCAGTGTATTGAATAGTGCCTGTAGGTAACTTCCATGAACAAAAAACAATACCATAAATAATTTGTTTTTTTGGGGAAACATATTTTACAGATACAATACATTTTTTTATTATAAAGAAATGTCATTCTGCCATAAAGTAATTTTTTTATAATAAAACAATATCGTAAGCTTGCAAAAATAAGTATCTGTTATTGGAAAACTACTTTATTCAATTTAGATGCTTTCAAAGATTAATATAACTATTTTGTCATTATACCTCAACAAATGTTGTTTGAGACAAATATGATACATTTTTACAAGAATATAGTTATTTGTTTAACTAGGCAGCAAAGTAGTAGATTGACTGCCGAGGAATTCAGCTAAGGCAGTCAATCTACTTTGCTGCCGAGTTGAACATATCATTTTTTCTCCGATTGTTCATAATGATATAGGAGGATATTGTATTTGCAAATTATCTGAGGAAAGAAAAGGTGGCCTATTCGTTCAAAATTGTAGTAATTTTACCATCAATGTTAATAACAGCTGAACATATGTTTTAAATTTTTTGTTAAAAGTGTTATGTAATAAGTGCTAATGAATGTTTACGTCAAATGTTTTATTCCAATTGAGTATAATCACTTTGCTGTCTAGGCAGGAAAAGTAATACTCTGCTGATTGATATGTGTCAGCAAAATTAGTATTTGCTGCCAATCCAAGAAAAAATAATTTATGTAACAGCCCGCTACAACAGTATCATAGCTCACGCCTATCGAGATTGTATCCTTGATCTTAACATTTGGAAAATTATTAAGCCTCTCTTATTCTATAGCTTCCTCTCTTCCACTCACATAATGGCTATACGGAACACGATTATTTGCCAAATATGTATTTTATTTATTACTTTTATACTGTTTCTGCCTAATATTTTGATATTCGTTTTCAATTACTTACTCAAAATACCACAAAATTCAAATGAAGATTGTATGAATATTCATGTAGTATTTGAATATTTATAATTTCTCTGTGCTTTCCTTTTTAGGGTTTAAATTTTTTAAGCATGCCTAAATAAAATGTTAGTTGGTAACTTATACATTCAGAATATCTGGATGAATTTGAATACTAAAAAAGTTCTATTATTTCGGTGAATTTTGTGACGAATTAGCATTTTATTTCACCTTCAACCATTACATAAAATGTGTGGCGGAATGAAGACGAAAGCGATTACCAACAAGCTTTTTAATTCTCATCCACATCAGGTAGAGGCTATGGATTATCTCGTAAGCTAAAACCTTGACGATAAATTCGCGAAATGTCGGCGTATTCTGTTCGAAAGATCGTTTATAACTGAACAAAGGAAGGTGTGAACGTAATGGGGATTTTATTCTAACTGTTATTTTGAAAGAAACACTTTTGTTATCTTTCAATGTATGCTAAATATGAGTTGTTAAATTCACTGAAAAACTCCAATGAAATATTATCCTATAATTATCATGAAAATTGGTGAAAAGAAAGGTTACATTATCTTAAATGAAACGTCCACCAGATGGGAATAGTATATTCTTCAACGAGTGCAGAATGATGGCTATTGTTCACGCGGATGAAGTTTCCAAAACGAGGGAACGGAGCGAGTGAGTTTTGGAATCATCCAAGTGGATAATAGCCATTCTACACAGGTAAAAGACTATACTTTCTCCACGACTAAAAAGAAAAAACTTCCAGTGAGGATCGAACCTCGATCGTCCGCGCCATAGTCAACCACCACTAGGCTATTGAGAATATTTATAAAAATGTAAAGAGTAAATTTATATACGTAACTCATATTTTTAATCGGAACCCTTACATTGAAAAATGAAATTAATTCCGGGAGGCGTACATATTCACTATCGCTACTGTTGTCCATTCTTTTCTCTTATAATACGTAAAATTACGATTTTATAATTATTTTGACGTTTCAAACGACGCGCTGTCAGAAGCGATTTGCGTTCTTAGGTATTTGACGTTTTAAAGAGACGATTTGATTTATTCATTTTAATTCATTCTAGCGTGAATTCTGATAATAATAGAATGTGATTGGCTAACGAGAGTGAATTATTTTTATTATTCACTGGTGTGGAGAATTTATATCATTATGCAGCTAAATATGTAAAAATAATTTGTGCGTTATTATTTAGTCGTGGAGAAAACATATTAGCACCTAGGAGTTTGGAGGTTATTCTAGGAATATCCCAAGCATGAACGCTAGTAAGGCGTTTGTATCGAAACATCCGTTAATTCGTTCAAAGTTTCACTGGTATACATAATAGTCCAACACGGAGGTTCCTTTTATCTAGAAAGCATTACGAAGGTATCTGTGAAGTGAAGAGGGTGAGTTCAGTCCCACAGCACTTATGCCACATGTGACCCATTTTACCTACGTCCTACCGAGGAGTTGTCCTCCTAGGTCATCGTACATCCGGTCCTTTCCAGGAAGGTGGACAGGTCACTGGGAGACATTGACCAAGAACCCCGAACAAACTCTTTTATTGACGATAACTCCAGGCAATCACATGACATTTTCGTTTCCTGTTCACACATCATCCAAAGAGGTGTGTCCACTAGCCCCATAGTATAGAGGTGTTACCTTAGTTGACGTGGCCAGTCAGAAAATTTAAACGTAGGTTTTTCCCAGTCATCATCAAGTATTTCTTCGGCTTCCCAGAGTCGCTCAGGGGGATCCCGGCAAAACTGAATCCCTTGATACAATCCTCACAGTGGTTACCAGTTTGTCAGCGACGTTAAAAATGGCTGACTATTCATAACCCCATTCTCACAAACTAGGTAGGTACCTATTTGAAATTTTTGTAAGAAAAACAAGCTGTTTTCGTATTTTTTTCAAATGGAAAGCTACTTGGATTTATGGACATTCCCAGAAAAGTAAGTGTTGTTTGTTAGTTTTCATTTTTAAGTCCCACCTTTTGCTACCGAGTAAAGTACCCCATAAAGGCCCATCTCACGGATTCCCATGATAGCCATGGTACCACGAGGAATGTGTTGGGCTATCTGAGAGAGACATTGAGGAATTTTTAGGTCCAGAATGAAACCAAGAGCCTATAAAACTTTGAGTTCTTATAAGTAGGTTCCCATTTACCTATTTGCCTAATAGGGCTCATTGAAATTTCAAAGGGAAATATTGGTAGTTTTTCAAATATTTTTTTCTTCTGTTTTTCCAAAAGTGATAATTAGAATGGAGGCACAAAAGTGTTATTTATCGAGTTAATTTGAAGATTTTTGTTTTGTGGATGAATTAGGTTTTACTCAACCGAAGATGGTCCATCGTCTAGTTTGTAATCAAAAAAGCTGTTGTAATACGCTGATTATCTAATAATGTCATAAATTACGTTAAGTTTCATATAAATACATATTTTTTGTTTCGATAGCGCTTATAAATTACGTAATGAATAAATAGGGCTGTGATAAGTGTCAATGTTCATAAAAAAGCTTCAGAGGTTTCAACAAATAATTATTTTCTTATAGAATTATTACCGAACATGTTGACTTGCATATTAATTTCATTCACAAATAAATAACTGATTTTGTGATAATGATTATTTTCATTAATTATTTCATTTCTTTCAAATATTCCATTATAGCAAATAATGGACCTTACAGGCGCATATACAAGGTGCAGAATGTCGCATAAAATAAGATATTTCGCTTTATTAACTATCCTCTATATCAAATAAAATCGTTCAAATAATATCAATTTTTGAAATGGAATGAAATACTGCCAGGTCTATTGAGCTGTTGAACAGCCAAGTTGGAATTTACATAACAAAGCGTCAATAGATACAAGTTCGAACAAACAACGACTGGAATTTTGTAAAAATATTGCTCATCATTCGGTATTTACTTATTTACTTTGCAAGCAATATCGTTTGTTTTGAGTACAATAGAGTTTTATCAATGTTACGTTGAACATTAAAGCGGAAATAAAAACTTTCGCGCAATGTAACGAATATGAACTAAACATTTTTATCCTGCAATTAGTACACGTGATTCGTTATAAATACCATCTCTTTTGTTTATTCGATGTTAACAAATATCAAAGTGATTGGTTGTATCGTCAAACATTTTGCTTTATTACGTGGAAACTTGTTTCATTTCAATAACATTGATTCACCCTACATAAACGTTGAATAAAACAACGATATAAGTACACAATAATAGTATATTAAACACCAAGGTGGTGAGAACTATTATTATTGACCGAGCACCAAAATTATAAATAAGGTGCGAGGTTTATAAATGTCACCACCACCATGGTGTATATACAACTTTTTCCACTACTAGCCAAATCTAAGACAAAAATTTAAAAATAATTCACAAACGCACCACGAGAAGCGTTTACTCCGTCGTCTGACTGACAAGTACACTGTCAGTTTTCGATATATTACGAAACGTACTCGTTATGTCATCGGTCATTTTTGCTTGAGCACGAATTTTAAACTAATTACTTTTTCATTCAAATAATTTTATTTTGATAGGTTATTTCAAACATCAAATATGTTAAAGACAATCTCCTGGGTATACAAAATTATGTTGCACAAGTTTTTGTTGAACTAGGTACCTACTACACCGAGAAAAAGATTTATTTGTCACAATCAAAATCTTATTATGTCAAATAAATATGATTTTCCATATATGGCCTAACTTATATTTAATTTGTCGTTAAGGAAGGATTTGTTTCAAGTTCGGAAAGTAATATTGTTGATGAATAAAAACATATTCATTGTCATCAATAAAATGAGTTATCTATCGAAAATTACATTTATTCTTGTGAAAATATATCCAAATTTGTCTCAAACAACATTTTTGTTGAGGTATAATGACAAAATAGATATATTAATCTTTGAAAGTATCTAAATTGAATAAAGTACTTCTCCAATAACATATACTCATTTTTGCAAGCTAACTATATTGTTTTATTATAAAAAAATTACTTTATGGCAGAATGACATTTCTTTATCATAAAAAAATGTATTGTATCGGTAAAATATATTTCTTTACCAAAAAAGGTATATTGTCTGGGTTTTATTCGTAAAAAATGTATCTTACTAGCAAATTATATTTTTTTGTTGGAAACAAATGTTCCTTCTCCAAGAAAACTATTAATTTTTACTAAAATTCAACATATTTATCATAACCGAACCATAATTTTCATAAACATTATATTGCCTTATAGTGAAAAAACATATTTCCCTAAAAAACCAAGTTATTTATGGTATTGTTTTTTGTTTATGGAAGTTGCCCACAGGCACTATTCAATACACTGAGCTTTTGAAATGTTTCAAAATATTTAGAAATATATTGAAAGTTCACGGTGTATCAAGCAGTATGGGTAACTTCCACAAGGTTCTCTAAATAATTAGGTTACTTAGGAAAATATATTTTTCACAAATATTTGTCTAAGCCGTTTCCAGACTATGTCGAACAACAAAGTGACTTTCGTTTTGTATGTGTGGACTAGTTGATCGAATTGGTCTATGGTTAGTCTGGACACAGATTAAAATTACAGTATTTTTATGACAAACATGTTTGAATCTAATAAAAATCAATGGTTTCTATTTATGCATAAAACTGTTAAGTAGGAAAGCAGGATAGCAATAAAAAACTTGCTGCTGAATATTTTGATCTATTAAAAAGAAAACTATACATTTTCAAAATAGATACCATACATTTATAAAATAAAAACCATACATTGTTGAAATTAAACATACCTACATGATCTAAAACATAACCAACAATGGTATCCACAAGATAGCCTTGTCCATCCTCAAGTGTGCACATTAATGCTTTCCCCATAGTAGTTTTTTGGAGTAGATCTGACAGGTTTGATTGAGAAATGTGTATGTGCGAGGTACATTTCGCTTGCTTGTTACTTCTACCTAGTTGAATATAATTGTCATTTATTTCCTCACCTACAAAGATATCTCACAATTCTTGTAATCGCCATGAGCTTAACAATTCATTAATTCTATTATTAAACTTATTTTTGTCCAGAGCACTTTAACCACATACTTCACAAAAACAAAATAATTAGTAAAATTGCTAAACTGATCTAATTTCACATGCAGACTGACGCCAAACGTATACAGGTGTTTACGGATTACGGATGTTCTTGAATTCCTACAAAGATGGCTTATAACTACTCTGTGTTATTGTTGTTTAAATTATTAAATGATCCTAAATTTTGACGCATATTGGTCACAACTTTTCTTGAATGTTTAGCATTCCCTTTAATCATCTGTGGAGAATGAATTATTTCATGGAAATGAGTGTTGATGAGTTTTGAACTATTTTTATATCTTTTCTCTAACAATTTAAGAGCAACCGGAGAATTATCATTTGTTACTTTGAGCGCGTCGATCGTTTTGAGTGCTTGTCCTTCGAGAAGAATTTTCAGTGTTTAAATAATGTTTAACTGATATCATTAACAATCAGCGTGATGGAGAGTTCATGGGAAGTTTGAAATTTCTTGGAACTCATTTGAGTTACAATGACCGGGATTTGCATTTCCCGAAGGAGAAAGTCCACTAATCTTAGAAAACAAGATAGATTTACCGTTGTGATCATTTGTATTCTTATTAATCGATCCTGTTCATCATGGAATAATCTACCATAACTTTCCATCAAATCCTCTTCGCAATCCTGAGCACGTTCGTATTTTGTGTAATTTTCACTCAATAAACTCAAACGGCCTTTATATTGCTCTGTATCATCAATATTTTATTTGAATGTAACCTATTTGAAATTCTAGTAATTACATCTTTGGAATTTTTTCTATTTTTTATTGCAAACCCAATTTGATTGCTGTTGGTTCATTTTGTTTGCAAGAGTATAGAGAAAAATTTAATTTATTTTCATTTTATCATTTTACTTTAGAAAACATGTTGAAATGAGATTTTCAATATGGTTTTTATACCATTATCAGGATTGATAGCCTCATCAACCTGACCACTTGTTTTAATGATAAAGACATTTAAAACAGGTAGAGATAAACATCAACATGGATGCGCAATGATCTCATCAAACAAAATCACATTAAAATGAAACACAGTTCCTATCAAATAACTTTTCTTGACCGCTGCAAGTACGTCTCTGCACCTAATCAAATTAACAGGAAACCCAGTATGTACAATGATTGCACTGCACTCTTGACTGCTCCACAGATTACCCATCCCCCTACTGCTCCAACTCGCAGTGCTGATGTCTCGATCTGCGTTGAAGCCTCCGACAATGTGTCATAACGTTAATTCACAATGTTACCTCACTTGTACTGATTTGCTCACTACGTAACAGGGTTTGATCCATCTGTACGGAGATCCATCAAAGAGATGAGATAGAAACGATATATTTTTTAACTATTTCTGCTTCGATATTGGTCACTGGAAGTCAATATCTACTAGAGAATTTTGACTGAATAAGTTTTCAAATAAAATACGTTAATTACAACATATAATGTGAACTCAATGCAGTAGAACACGTCTATCTGGAGAGAGTGTTAGATTTGAACAAAATAACAAGTCCGAGAATATGTCTATCATTTTGTATGAAATAATTTTTGTTCTGGTCATTTTGTATAACCTGATATAATTAACAAGTGCGCTCTAACCTTTTAACGCAAATTTGTAATTATATATCTTGTTATGTTATTGCTGATGCTATAAATAAATGACCTACTACCATGTTATCCAAGTTTTAATAAAAAAATTGGGGAAATGTTTTAAAATAAATTACATATTTTTGTTAATATATTGTACATACAGCTGACATACTACCGAAATATTGAATTTGAAATATAAAAGATATTGCTGCCCAATGTGCAATAAATAACAAACAAAATAATGATGAATATACCACAAGGAGCGTACGAAAGATGGAAAAGTTGGGAAGTTTTTAATTGGCCATACCCTCAACTTGTTATCTAAAAGTGGATTTCCTCTTTTCAACTGCTTTATTCATGGAACCACAATATATACTCTCATTATTTGATATGATCCTCCAATTATATAATTCCTTCATTATATAATCTCTTCAAGAAAGCACACAATACTGTTATTTATCTGTATATATACATTCATTTTATTTCCAGTGCAGTTTCCATTTACTACCCACTAGCCAATTTTTTATAATGTGCAATTGTATTTGAAAAAATGAGAGTAAAAGTATGAGAAATATGGGAAAATAGGAGACAAAATCGGTGATTTTATTGAAATTTCGAAACTCCAAAGGTCTTATATTATACAGTTGTACATTGGACAAATTGAAAATAGTTGTTCTAGCGTTCATGTTTAATGCAGATTACAGATAGTGCACATTTCTTACTGATTAATTATGTGAGAATGACCATTTTGAAAGTACAGGGTTATTCATTATAAATTACCCACCTTCTATCATCGTTATTATTACTTTTAGAAAAAAAAGTCTCATATAAAAGTTGTTGGATTACAGCTGAATTTTCTTAATATTTTATCAAAAGTTCAGTAGCGTGCAAATTTAATGGGATATAAAAAATAATATTCCTTTTTTAAAGGGAACACCCTGTATATTTTTTTTCTGATTTCAAAAATATATATTTTAAGTTGTGAAATGTTGAAAATCTGAGTTTTAGTAATTATTGTAAATATGAAAAAGAAAATTTTTTAACAGTTCCAAGAACCAATCAAATTTCCTCATTTTTTATCACATGAACAATTTCACCCAATCATGTCAACATTACACTGATAACAGACCTTGGGGCTGTTTTCACGTTGCTATGGACGCATATTGATTTATTTCTACTTTGAAGTTTCAAATATTTAATATTTCGAAATGTCACATTTAACTTTTCTAATTGTTCCTTTGTTAATTGCACCTTTAGATAAATTGTTTTAGATCTGTTCTTTTTCTATAATAAGCAAAAAAATTTCTATCCGAATAACCCTCGGACATTGATAAATGCTTGAACATTTCTTTCTTTCTCAAGCTTGTTGCTTGTAGGCAACAGACCTCCGCCTACGGCGTCTATCTGTTTCCAAGCAACAAGCTTTCGAAATCTGTCATAAAATTTTTTCGAACAATTATCAATGTCCTTGGGTTATTACTACTGATAATTTTTCAAAGGAAGCTATGAAAATGATAACTAATATGTTTGATAATTAACATTTTTCAGATAAAGTAATCAAAATGGTTTAAAGAGAGGTGGAAGATTTTATTAATAACAATATACAAGTGCTTAAAGCAAGGATTCAACTTGAAATTAACAAACTGAAAGAAGATAATGAAGTCGTCTGTAATGTTATTATGAATAATATAAGAAGGTGTTATCAATTATGCATTAACAATAATGGTGGACATTTCGAATATCTTTAATAAGTTATTATTCATAAATTCTCTTAAATAAATCTTTGTTTTCTGTTTTGTATAGGTATATATTTTGACTTTTTTTTTCTTTAATCACTTTATAGGAAAAATGTCAATATTAGTTATATTTTTGAAATCAGGAAAAGAAGACCATTACAATAATGTGCAAATATACAGGGTGTTCCATT
The DNA here is from genome assembly GCA_910591675.1 of Galerucella calmariensis. NCBI lineage: Eukaryota > Metazoa > Arthropoda > Insecta > Coleoptera > Chrysomelidae > Galerucella > Galerucella calmariensis. Next base: position 23,088 of record CAJUYG010000775.1, read on the forward strand.
TAAAGAAGAACTATTATTTTTTGTATCCCCTTAAATTCGCACGCTATTGAACTTTTAATAAAATATTGAGAAGATTCAGCTGTAACCAAACAACTTTTATATGAGACTTTTTTTTCTGGAAGTAAGAATAACGATGATAGGGGGTGGGTGATTTATAATGAATAAACCTGTTCTTAATGTAGTATTTTGAAGAAATTTTATTGGACATATCAAATGCAAATACATTTGAGTACCGCCGAACAATTATATGTCGTTGAATACCTGGATAGTAATAATTTCATTATACTTCCCTCTATACTTGAGCAGTGAGTTAACTGATTCTTTTTTGACTGAAGAGAGATCAGGGTTGTTTTACGTCTTCTAAGATTATATTTCGATGAACAATTTTTCACCCTGAGATACCTAGTTGTATCGTGAATTCGTTTGAAGTTGCTTCAATCTAATGAAACATATTTTGGGTACCTATCATCACTCATTGGAAGTAACTGCTGCAACCACGGTAAAGTTAGTTTGATGACGATATGAGCCACTTTAATAATACCAACTTTGAGCCGGATCATAACATCTAGTGTGGTTTGTGATAGGAGTAACAACCTGTCCAACAACGTGCCAATAAGTGCTAAATCATCGGCATATAACAGCATTACGATGTCGATAGTACTATTCACATCAATACCAACCATTCCATTCTGACGGAAGTAACGCTTTTGATCGGATATATATAATCAGAACAAAAAAGAAATAAATGTATTTTCTTGCAGGACTCCTTCTACAATATCATTTATTTTCGTAAATACATCACCATTAACTTCAACTTTGAAATTTACGCTGTTACAGATATTACTAATTACTCTAATCGATTTAGTCCTAATAGATTTTGTCATAACAACAAATGGTTACAGAATCAAATGCACGTTCGAAATCTTTGGGGCTACAAAAACTTTCCTTCTCCTCAATCTCAACTAGGGTTGCCAGGTGAGTCGCGAAAAAATACTGGACAAACCCAGGGAGGGGTGTGGGGGGGGCGGTTGCAAAAAATACGGGTTTTTTATATTATTAGTTTTCATTCATTAATCAACACAAATCAACTTAATTAGTACAAAATATAATGCAGTCATAAATTTGTAGTCGCCAAGACTATGCTAACTTTAAGAAAGTGTTTATTAAACAATGGTATAAAGGTAGGAACTTCAGAAAAGATAGAATCACCTAAAACTAGATAGGTATGTTTAACAAAAATAATAGGAACTTCCAATAAACAAATAATAAAGTTGAATCATTCTTCTGAAACAAATTTATGTTGTACTGTACCTACCTAGATACTTTTAGGTAGTACCACACTTACTTCTTTTTAACATATTTTGCATTTGACGCAACCGCTGTCAAAAGTGGTTTATTTGCTACAACACGTTCTTCAAAATCAGTGCAGCTCGAGTTAATGTCGAAAAAAACACACAGCTCACTTTTCACAGTCTCTAGAGTTAGAGTCCACAATTCGATTAGTTGGTCCAGAGTTGGTAGACCGCGTTCAAGGTCCAAGCAACTGAAGCTTCTGAACACCGAGTTTTCGAACTGGAACCACTTTTCCAAATAAGCAGCAGCTCGTTGATAAGCAATCAGAGCGTGTTCTTTAAACTTCTGAGTTTCTTTATCCGACAGGTACTTTTTGTTCAAGGCCATACGCACTTTCATTCCGAAGTGTTCATCATCAATTCTTTTCACTATTGTGTCCCGGAATCGTGTCATAATATTGTGTAGACTCAAAGCTAATGTGTCGTTCTTTTCCAGTAATAGTAACACTTCCTGGAATGACGCCATGAAGTAAAGATAGAGATCGGTGTAAGTGGGGTTCGTTTCTGTTGTGGTATTATCTTCTTGGTTTTTTATGATAGCCCATATAGCCGGAGAACAATTATTGGCGCCTAATTCGAGAAAGTATTTTTTTAACGGTCCCCACGATCACCAAACTCTTTCCAGGGCTCTGAACAAGCTTAACCACCTAGTGGGTACATGGCGAAGGACCTCTTTGAATTCACTTTCACAAAATTCAAAATACTCTCTCAGGTCTTGTCTCTTTTTTGCTGCATGGGAAAATTCCGAGAATGTTTTCAAAACGATGTTTTCTACGTCAACTGGCAGCATCTTCAAAGCATTTTTGGCACAGTTATGAATTATATGATCATTGCAATGGGCAGCGATGATGTTACTATTTTCTTCCTCTTTCAGTTTCTGGTACACTGAATTATTCACTCCATAATTAACAGAGGCGTTATTGGCTCCATATGCAGTTACTCTGCTCCAAGAAAGATCTGTTTCTGTCAAGACTTTGGACAGGTGATTTTTTATAGATCGCGAGACTTCGAATGGATTTTCGGAGAAATCTAAAATTTTTCGGCACATTCCAGATTTTGCTGTAAAATACTGAACGGAAACTGGGAACAACTTCTTGTTTCCTCTATTCGATGATTGGTGCGCCCTCCGCTCATTTGTTTAACGATTTCCGAATCTGTGATGGTTCTTTTTCTGACCTTTAATGATCAATCTTGTCCAAATAGGAGATGTGATGTTTTACAAAGTGAAAAATATCTGCAAGCTCGGCAAGGCTTACTTTTTCACTCTGTGCGCTTCCTTCAGGCGTGAAGAAAGAGTCCATTCTTTGGGGCTTCGCTTGCGCACTTTCCGCCTCCTTATGCTTTTTTGTAGAGGCATGCTGGTTTACCCCCTTCAAACCTTAAGCAACAGCAAATTCATTTCTACAAATTTTAGTGTCAACGTTGGCTTTAGTTATCCAAGAATATTTATTTTCCCAGTCTTTATTATAATGGCACGCCTTATTTTCTTTGGCGGTGTTGCAGAACTGGTGGAAGCTTCTCCTTCCTCCATTTTCCATTAGCTTTGTGTAAATTTCAACAAACAGTTAAAAACCTAAGCATACACGCAACTACGACGAACAACTTGTTGCAACGAGTAGGTACATACTTAGGTCAACTGCGTGAACACTCCCAAAAGTCGCGTAATCTAATTATCGAGTGGGTAAACAAAACCATAGAGTAATAAATGAAAAAAACTCGAAAAATCAAGTGGTGTATTGAGAGACCGCAGTCGGCGCAGACGCAGATAGAGACAGCGAGCCAGGAGCGCGCGCGAGTTTTGCGTTTGAGGGATTTTATATGCCTACTTCCGTAGGCACTATGACCACTAGTACCAACTTCCCTCAAAGTACCGGACATTGTTCAGTCCGGTATGACCATTTATTTTTTACCGGACAAGCCTCGAAAATACCGGACTGTATGCTTAAATACTGGACATCTGGCAATCCTAATCTCAACTGAATATTATGTATAGTGGACATAAGGGTAAATATATTGTCTATGCAATCACGCCCGTTGCGAAATCCTGCTTGTGATTCAGGGATAATATTTATATTATCAGACCATGCTTTAATTATTATTTTTAATATATGAGTGAAGAGCTTAACAGCTATCGGTCTATAATTTTTTGGATCTTCTAAATTATCCTATTTGGGTGACATACTAAATAATACTAATCTTACTTACAGCTTAACAAATTGTTGTTTGACGCTTTTCAATACTTAATTGTTCATTTTGTTGTGTGGAAATGTTATCCAGTATACACTTTCCAAACTATTTACAATTGCTTCTGTTTTTCATGTAAAATTAATTAAATCAAACTTTTTTAAAACAATACTGTTTGAAGGGCACTTATGGAAAATCAACTGGTTTGGAAAATACTTTGAAGATAGGAATTATAATAAGTTTAGTTCAAGATCCATTTAACGCTAGTGCTCCGTATGAATTTATTTCTGTAGAAGAAAAGATTCTCATCGAGTTATCTTGCGACGACAGTTTAAAAGCAAAATTTAGTTACACGGAACTGATGGAATATTGAATTTCAATAAGAGATGAATATCCCTACTTAAGTGTAGGGCTCTATTCTACCGACGAATTTTTGCAAAGCAGATTTTTCGGCAGTCATTTCAATAAAATGCAAGAGTAGAGTGGAAATGATCGTGGATAGGAATGGCTAGTTTAATTCCGCGTTTTTAAACAATCTGAGGTAGACATTGTATTAATATTTTGAATTAAGAGATTGTTGAACCAATCGATTATCGTATTTTGTCGTTCTTTGCTTGTGACTGGACATAAGAGAAAACATAAATGGAAAAAGAAGAAGTGAAGTATGTGTTTCAAGGTAATTTCCGATTTTTTTCTCATTTGGGATAATGTACAAGGAAAGTTCCGGCTTCAGAGGCTAACACATAGCATCCCGAACCAAATATAAGAGGCATTTGGTGAAAATTTTTGCAACATCCAAAGATGTTAAATAACAGTTGACGTACCATTACTATACTTCTCAATGTTCGTGAACTCACAAGTATAATTTGATTTATCCTGTGTATGCTTCTTTTTGACATTTTGAACTAATTGTACATGAACATATTGAATTAATATCGTGTTTATTTGAAAATTGTATTGTGATTATAAAGTTTTTGATAGTTATGAAAATATAGTAGAATTTAATAATTCAATATTTTGAAATAGTCATTTGAAAGGGTGGATATATCTTCCAAACTGAAATGTTTACAAATAAATACCTACAAGGAATAAGAAAAGTTAGGGAATAGACGTTTTATTACAGTGGCGTTCCATATTCTGTTGGAAATATTAAATAAATGAAGGTTGGGGATCAAAAGGGTGCTGATCCCTCTGAAAATTTATAATAAATGTGAATAAATTAACGCCACTACTTCCAGCTCTCATATTTATCAGTTTTCCATATGAATTTTCGTTACACCGTTTCAGAGCAACGTTAAAAAATGAACCAATTTGAGACTCCAAAACATGTGGTATGACCACACTTTTCGGGACACCCTCCATATACAGTGTTATCAAAAAGTACACTCCTCCCTATCATTTTTTAAACGATTATATGAACTAGTAAAATTTGGAAACTGAATATCAAGAGTTGTCTAGTTATAGATATAGCTGAATAATAATTATTCTAACGCTTCTTCAGTTTTGAAAAATATTTCTCATAGTCAATGACCGTTTATCTAAAAAGCAACAACTCCTTCTCTAGGCACTGACGGATATTGAATTACACTTCAAAGTCAAACTGGGTTGGTATATCTACAAGATATTAAATACCAACCATTCTGGTTTGCAATAAGAAGGGACAACATAGGTTGTAGACCGGTTTCGGCGTATTTGCGCCTCAACAGTACAGGGTATATGTAATCCGTCCGCGAGCTGAAAGCCTAATCACGGATTGGAAAATACCCTACAATCACAATCAATACATGTCTTCCAGTAACGGAAGTGTGAAAGTTGTGACAATAGCGACATCTTCACCTCCAACTGCAAACCAAGTACCTGATACTTTAGTTGTCAAGTTCCCCACTAGTGATGATAAATATCAAGAAAATTGTGGCTAATAATTTTAAATCAAACCCTATGGCTAGCGACACCTCTT
>CAJUYG010000775.1:43580-57457 GCA_910591675.1 Galerucella calmariensis
AAGAATCCACCCTGGGTATATTCATAGATATCGAGGGAGCGTTTGATGAAACAACCTTTCCAACAATTACCCAGCAACTCAACTCCAGGAATGTACCTCTGGTAGTGGGAGAATGGATACTCAAGATGCTCTCTAGTAGAGCAATAAGTATCAATGTAGAAGACATCACAGTGAGAGGACTGGTCATGAGGGGATGTCCACAAGGAGGAGTCTTATTACCCCTTCTGTGGAACATAGTCCTAGACACCCTGATTGATCACCTCAACAACAATGGATTCTACACAATTGCATACGCAGATGACATAGATATCTTGCAGACTGGCAAATTTGTGAACACACTTTGCGATAGAGCGCAGGATGGGCTTGAATTAGTTGAAACATGGTGTGAGGAACACTCACTGTCGATGAATCCCAGAAAGATGAGATGGTCCTTTTCACCAGAGAAAGGAGTTTATCGGGTTTAAAACCTCCCGAAATCTTCAAAAGCAAACTAAACTTTCCGGAAGAGGTGAATTACCTTGGTATTACCCTCGACAGGAAACTAACATGGAACTCTTATCTACACAGTAGAGCAAAAAGAGCATATGTGGATTATGAGCAGTGTGGGAAGCACATGGGGTCTGAAACCCCGTGTGGTCACCTGGATCTACACTGCAATAATAAGACCCATGTTAACGTATGGATCAATAATTGCATGGGGACCGAAGTTTCTACAAGCAACGGCCATCTAAAAATTATATCAAATACAGCGAATGGCTTGTTTGAACATCACAGGAGCCATGAGAACAGCACCAACCGCAGCAATGGAACTAATTACTGGTCTGACCCCTCTGGACCTGTACGTCAAGGAGGTTGCGTTAATGACCATGGTACGATTGCGCACGGCTGGTGTAAACCCCGAAGTAGGAGTGGGCCAATTGAGGTCAAGCCTATAGCAGGAAGCGCTTACTGCGCTACCTCTGCTGCAGGCAGCCAATGATGCAATTGAACCCAGGTTTTTGTTCAACAAACCCTACAAAATACAAATAAAACAGAACACAGAGCCGGATGCTGCAAATGCAATACGCATATATACAGATGGTTCAAAAATGAAAGGAGACTCAGGATGTGGAGTTTACTCGAGAGCACTAAGCCTAAAGATTAAGTGGGGAATGGGAAACAATACCAGCGTGGTTCAAACAGGACTGGCTGGTATCTCAATTGCCACAAAAGAACTAACCAGAAGAGGAATTTCTGGCAAAAACATAACGATCTGCTTTGATAGTAGACAAGCCCTATTAGCCTTGAACAGACAACGTGTTATATCGAGGCTAGTACTATAGTGCCACCAAGATTTAGCTATCGCCTCGGCAGATAACAATATTATCCTGAGGTGGGTTGAAGGGCACGACAGGAGTAAAGGAAATCGCATTGCCGATTCTTTAGCCAGGGAAGCCGCTGGACTGAAAATTCTAGGACCTAGTGACACCTACGGCATAACGAATTCGACAATTGCGGAACTAGCCAAACGGTACACCCATGCTCAATCCCTTAAGAGGGATGGAATCACAGGATGCAGTCTTGCCAGGATCATCCTGGGCGACCCTGGGAAGCTGGCGCCAAAGAAATATTTGGCGATGACTAGGAAAAAACTTCGTTCAACAGCAGGATTTTTGACTGGCCACTGTCAACTAAGGAAACACCTCCATACTATGGGGCTAGTGGACACACCTCTATGCAGGATGTGTGAACAGGAAGATGAAACTGTCAGGCATGTCTTATGCGAGTGTCCGGAGTTATCGTCAATAAGAGAGTGTGTGTTCGGTGAGTCTTAGCCTACACCTGCCGATATAAAGGAGATGTCTCCTAGTGACCTGTTCACTTTCCTGAGAAGTACAGGATGGACGATGACCTAGGAGGACAACTCCTCGGGAGGATGTACAATGGGTCACATGTGGCCTAAGTGCTGTGAGTGTACACTCACTCTCCCTACTCTATAGATACAGATACACTAAGAAACTAGGAGAAAACCAATGATGTAGCATTACTTCGGCAAAAGTTTTTGTTGGTTCGGTGTGTGCTAGAATCATCACTCATAAAAATGATTGCAGATTGCATACTGACTTGTGCGCTTTAGCCTCACATGTTTATAATTTTGACCACTATATATGAATCAGGACGCTTTAAAAATACTATCAGTGGAATCAAATTATAAAAAGGGATATTTTCTTGGGATGTTGCACATTTTTGAGCAGAGTTGTATGAATAAAAAAACAGACATGGATAATTCAAGTGAGAATTTTTCATATTTATTCACAATAGATGAAAATTTTCATAAATATAACATTTCTATCTCTTAATTATAATAGGTACAACTTCATATATGCAATTAACACTTTTGAGTACCCTATACAGCGTGTCCACGGATGAGATATCCTATAGGTGGAAAATGTTTAAATATTAGTTTTAGTGAAAAATGGAGTCTTAATAAAAAGTTTAGCTTCTTCTGAAACCCCATTACATTGAATAACAATCAAGCCTTTTAAAAACCTGTCTCATTTTATATCCAGTTTTATGAGAACCGTATGAATTTTTGCACTAAAATCGAAAATAATGTATTAATCTAGTGAGTGATAACAATGTTATTATTCAAGAATTATAATCATTAAAAAACAATACAGAATAATAATGTAAGAAACATTAAGTAAATATAAAACATATATTCAATTTATCCTCCTTCAGCTCCAAAACATCTCTCAATTTTCTTTCCAGATTCTTTGTGAGTATTTCTGGGGTAATTTCGTTAACGGAATCAATGATGGCTAGTTTCAAGTCTTCAATATTATGGTTTCAATTATTTGCGGAAACTTTTTGTTTTAAGTATTAAGTAATAAAAAAACCTGAAATAGTTAAGTCAGGGGATCAGGGCGGAAAAAATATTGGTCCATAACGTCCCATCAATCGCCAATGAAAGTATTCATCCAGTCATCCTCTAATCAGCAAAGTCGAGTGAAAAAATTAATGCGGTTTCCTTGAAGCTAGCTATAAAATGAGACGGGTTTTGAAAAACTTAAATTTTATATCAGTTTATGGGGTTTAAGAACAAGCAAAACTTTTTATGAAGAATGACATTTTTCAATTAAACTAATAATTAAACATTTTTCACCTATAGGATACCCCATCCGTGGACACGCTGTATATATATTTATAGAATAAGTGACCAACTGTCAAGTGACACAGATTGTCGGTTTAATCTTAACTTGTACACTCCGTTTCACGTGAGGAGAACCCACTTGAAGTTGCAGTCGTATGCGCGAATTTGTTGTCAAAACCAGCGCCATATTGTGAGTTTGACATTCGACTTATATATAATATAATTGTGAATTCTTTGAAGCTTTTCGAGACATTTTCACATACAATTGACGGTGATATATGAACATACTTGGTATCGTTGAAATATTTCTCCACGACTAAATAATTACGTACAAATTATTTTTACATACATATTTAGCTGCATAATGATATAAATTCTTCACACCAGTGAATAATAAAAAGAATTCACTCTCGTTAGCCAATCACATTCTATTATTATCAGAATTCACGCTAAAATGAATGAATCAAATCGTCTCTTTAAAACGTCAAATACCTAAGAACGCAAATCGCTTCTGACAGCGCGTTGTTTGAAACATCAAAATAATTATAAAATCATAATTTTACGTATTATAAGAGAAAAAAATGGACAATAGTAGCGATAGTGAATATGTACGCCTCCCGGAATTAATTTAATTTATAAATGTAAGGGTTCCGGTTAAAAATATGAGTTACGTATGTATATTTACTATTTACATTTTTATAAATATGCTCTATGGCGCGGACGATCGAGGTTCGATCCTCACTGGGAGATTTTTCTTTTTAGTCGTGGAGAAAGTATAGTTTTTTACTTGTGTAGAATGGCTATTATTCACTTGGAAATTTCATCCGCGTGAATAATAGCCATCATTCTGCACTCGTTACGAGGCGACATAGATAAACTAGACCGATTTTAATTTTTGCGCGAGACAGTTGGCAAACTTAACGCAGCTTCTTCTTATGTAAAACAAAGTCTGAATGGCTTCATTACACACGTGGAAGTGATTGAATTTTTTAATAGTTTTAGCTATGTATAATAATTTTTATTGTTTAAAAATTTCGATTTGTTTAATATGAATCATTAACTATTTGTCATCCAATATATTTTTTGTCCATCTTCGTAACCATTCTCATAAAAGTTGTTAGTAGGATCATTTAAGTTGTACAAATTGTCAATTCTACTATATAACTTTTGTAGTTGGTGGTGAATATAGAGATTTCCGAAAGCTAGGGAAACCTTGGAAAAATTCTTTTACTTTGTTGCATCTTCCACTATTTATAAGTACGTATAATATATATTTCAATCATAATATTTGAATGAGCATTGTATAAGTATTGGTATTAATGAATTCAAAAGAATTGAAAACTCAGCTGGATACTTTTTATAAACTCCTTGGGAAATGACGTCTCCAATCTCCTGTTCGTTTACAGTGGATACTGAAGTTTTGCTGAAATAATTCGGTTTTAGATGTTCATGGTCTTAATAAACAGGTGCGTTTTCCCAATTTCACTGACGGGCAGACCACTCAGGAAGTAATTTAAGGAGTAATTATAATATGGGGATCGTAATTTTGAAACATTAGCTTTGTTCGCGGGTCTGATTACGAACTAATTCAGGGACTGATCGCATGCGCATTTTCAAAATTGTCGTTCGCGGTTTGCTCAGTTCTGAATTTTTAGTAATAGTTCTGTGTTCGCGGGTCATAGTGATTCAGTAAATTATTGATTCGTAATCAGTCCTAGCAGTTCTCTGATTTTGGTAAGGACTGAAAGTTCAGTTCGGCCGCTCATGCGCAAATGATCGATATGTTAGTTGTTTCATTCATATGGTTTTATTTTAGTACATTTTCTATTATTTTAGTTGTTTCACTTGTTTATTGCATAGACCACGTTTATTGTTTCCTTTGTTGTGTTTGTTGTTAAAATAACAATAAATTACACATATATTTAATTATTTACCTCTTTCTGCTTCGCATATTTTGAATAAATATTTTCTTTAAAAATTAAAATCTGTATACAACACAAAGAAAAGGGATAAAGGGAATCACAGTGGAGGGAATGGCGAAAAAAGTTACAGTTAGCTGTCAGAAGTGTGGTGTTTTGTTTTCTTCGTCCTGAAAGGTAATCACACAGGGTGGTCTGTGGTTCTCTAAGACCTAAGATCGTTCGCGGTATACTTGGAACTATTTGCTGGTTGGGAACTAAGCATGCGCTCTAGACAATGTACAGTTAATTCCAGACTGATTCGGAATCGGTTCGGATTGTGACCCGCGAACATAGCTATTGTATCATTTGTTTTTCAAGAACTGTTATCTGTCACTTGATTCACTTGATGGGTCTCTACCATAACATAGTGTGTATTCGTGCCGCTTGTGAGCTTTTTTTTAGTATTTATTAGTTGGTTTTTCTCTGTACAATTCATCGGTCGCAGATTTTGGTGAAACAGGCGTTAATCCTTTAGATCGTATTACTGCGTCAAAAATTGAAGCGATGTAACACGATAGTCAGGAACAATGTGAAACCGCAAAAATTGTTGGTACGAGCCTCTGTGGTTTACAAAGGGTGTACCAGTATTATTAATAACCGAAAATCCAGGATCCAGGTTAAAAAAGGGTCAGAACTCGGACAGAAAACCGTCCTATGGTTACTGCAAGTTTGCGGGCTTCTGAGAAGATGTGAACTAAGTAGAGAAGAAAAAGAAGAAGAGAAAGAAGAAAAAAACACTTCATCGCATCTTGTAAATCAGAAAATCTGGAACATGTTACAAGATGATATGATGAAAAAGTATAAGAATAAATTCGAAACGGAATTGGAGCAGCAAGAAGGAATGGGATCCAAATACCATCACCATACAAATGAGAAGAATGCCATTCAATGGTAGACAGACGTCTTAAAAGCAAAAGAGGGAACTGGTATAAGAGCATTCTGGAAGGTTGGGAGCAACCTCAACATTTTTTCAAGTGTAAATTCTTGCCATGAAAAAGTTTCCTCAATTCAACATTGATGTGGGATATGATGAGGCGAAGTATTATAATCAGTGCGGATAGTCAAGCAGCCATTAAAGCACTGTAATCAATTCCAAAATGGCATGAAAATACGTAGCAAACTCAATGAACCAGGTGAGAGCAACGTTACCTTATTGTGGATTCCTGAACACACTGGAAATAGCAGATAGACGCTAAGAGGGGGACCAGAATTCTTTGTCGGTGTCAGCTCCAATGTAATTCTGAAACAAATAGACAAAGCCGAAAAAAGATGTAACTATTGGAAAAATCTAGTTGGCTTAAATAGTCGAGGATACTACTGGGTGACTAGATCCAGTTGAGAACAAATGAAAGCCTAATTAAAAGTAACTGCTCGAAGAAAGGGGTCCCAATGTGACATTGTCGCCTGGATGGTCACCTGCAAAAGCTCAAAATAGTGGAGAAAGAAGAATGTAGATTCTGTGACATGGAAGAGAAAACCTCCTTCCACATTTCACAGCAATTCAGAATCCTAAGGCACAACACCTAGGAGACTACTGGACAGAAGAGAGGCACTAACTTAGCATAAGCTATCCTGCAGATATCCTATTCCTTGGGAAAAATATGTCTAAAGGAGCTACTGGTCCCTGTCACTTTCCCCATGAAATAAAAAGAAGTAAGGGAGCACAATAGATCTTCCAGGTCTCAGTTATTGTCACCCCGATGTACATACATATAAATACATATAACAGCTTCCGCGGTCTCGTCTATACAGTGCTATTCAAAACTCCCCCCCCCCTCGTATCTTTTGAACGGCTACACTTACATTATCAAAATTTGGAGGGTGAAAATAAAGTGTTGTAAACTTCTCTACGAATGGTAACAGGTGACGTAATAGTAATAGATGACGTCACAGTGCCACTCTGGCCAATAATTTTTAATAGGACCTTATTGTAAGTGATGTCTCGTTTGAAAGGCATTGACATTAGCTACATATCAATATTAATTTTGTTTGGGTTTAAACAAATTTTAACGGATAAATTGAATAAATGCCAAAATTAATATTTCACATTTGAATATTGAAGATTTTTCAGTCCACCTCTGGTTAGTTGTCAAAAAAATTGACGTTTTTAATTTAATAGTATTTGTTGGTTTGCGAAGTTTTTCTAAATAGCTTGAATATTTAATTTTATTATTGTTCAACGAGACGTATAAGAGTTTACATAGGCAAAATGGTACGTAATGAAGCCGACAAAGTAGCAGCTATCTAAATAATTGGCGAATCTAGAAAGAATCTCCATGAAGCGGAACGTTTATTTGATGAGAGATACCCAGATCGCCCAATCGCCCAATTTGAGGGAGCTTCTTCACAAGTTTGAAGCAACAGGTAGTGTTCAAGATGCCAAACGATCTGGTCGACCAGTGATGATGAAAAAATTGATATAGTTGCTGAAATGGTAGTAAACCCTATTTCCTCCTCAACCAATGTTGCGTCTATCTGTGAAGTGAGTAAAAGTACAGTACAGAGAGTGTTGGCTGAAAATAAATTTCATCCATACAAGTCAAAAATGGTGCACCGACCCCGACAGAATACTCGAATTCTGTGAACGTATGACAAATAAAATTAGTCAAAACCCACATTACACACAAACAATTTTTTTTGTGACGAAAGTACTTTTTGCCTCAATGGAAATGTGAATACACAAAATGTAAGGTATTGGAGTGACACAAATCCTCACTTCTTTCGTGAACAACATACCCAATGTCCAGAAAAAGTCAATGTTTGGGCAGGTATTTTGAGAAACCACATAGTTAGTCCTGTTTTCCCAAATTCAAATTTAAGCGGTGAAGTGTACCTGGAGGAGATTTAACAAAATGCAATTGAGCCGTTAATTCTTGAAATTCTGGAAGATAATCCAGATGAATTCGGCCATCTGGAAATAACATTTCAACAAGATGGTGCTCCTGTACATTATTATGGTGTAGTAAGACGTTCCCTGGATGAAGAATATCGAGGTAGATGGATCAGCCGGCGGAGTCCTATAGAATGGCCACCTCGGTCACCAGATCTGACACCATTAGATTTTTTTCTATGGGGGTACTTAAAATACAAGGTTTATACTACGGCACCAGATAGCATTGGCGTTTTGAAAGAAAGAATTATTGATGAATGCAATGCAATTTCAGCTGACACATTCGAACGAGTATGACAGGAGTGTACTAATAGAGTGTATTACCTACTGTCAGGAAGTTTGAATAACACTGTATACAAAGATTGATATAGTACTCCATGGCCAAACGTTATTTATGTTAGAAATTCTGAGAAATATTCGCTTAAAAATATTTCCCTCTCTCGTTTTACTATAATTTTTTATCATTTACATTCCGTATTTATCTCGAATTAAAAAAACTTATTTTTTTTTTTAGGTTATGTTTATACCTTCACAAACTTTTAGTTGGCTGAATATGTTTTGAAACAATTTATAAAAAGTTGTTTGAAGCGACTTATAGAAGTTACTCAGAAAATTTTAATAAAGTTTCAGCGTTGTTTTTGAGAGATATAAAATTTGCTTACAGCTCTGAATAAATATTGTACTTCTATTCAATACCAAAACTTTACGAGCAGAGAAATTGAGTTTTTAAATTAAGATTTTTCAAAGCAATTTTTTTTAATTATATTTACAATGCGCATCAATCCCTAGGATTATTAGTGCTCAACAAGAATACACAAGAAATTGCATTAGTTACAAAAGTTGAACATGTGAAATCAAATTATACTTGTGAATATAGCAAATTGTTTCTTCAACATAGTTTAATTTCAGCAAGAAGTTTTTGAACAGGATACAGAGTGCCAATCATAAGCTTCAATGACTTTTTCCGTACAATTAAACTCAATCCGATGTAAAGATTGTCACAAAATATATTAGGCTTCGAAAACAAAGAAGAAGGCAAGACAAGTGAATAATTCAGCTTTGAACAATTCCTGTAAATTTTAATCCACGAAAATATCGTGAACGACTTGATAATATCCATCCAGAGATATTTTTTTTATTTTGGAACAAAAACGTTATTCAATATCTCTGTTTTTGTAGGGTGGAACTTCATCACAACCTTAAGTTAAACCTCCCACGTTATACTGAAACTGTTTGGTCGACAACCGAATAATAATTATTTTTTAAATGTTAGGCCCATCAACGCTAGGGGCTATACGTGCTTCAATAATTTACATAAGAAATATGAACTATCTAATGTTTCGACGGAAACTTTTCATACGAACTCAACCACAAATATGAAAATACAACTCAAGCCAGCTCACTCCAATATTTAATCAGTGCAGCAATGTGCACAACAGGAGCTTGTACACAAGTGAGTACTACTATAACTCTCCTGCGAGGAACAAATATGCCAAGCAATTCAATTTAAATGTTAGGTTGCAGTGTCAATACATTTCTTTCCACTTAAAATGCTCTAAGCAGTAAGATCTTCTCAAAACCTTTGAAACTAGTCTCATCTCTTTCAAAAGTCACAAAAAGTCAACTATTCTTTCCTTATTCAAAGCAATGGCCATAAAAACTTCTCCACTATAATGAATGAGCCTTCGTTAGTATTGTCACTACAACTTTTTTAATGTGTATTCGATAGGTTTTATCCAAATAAACTTTTTGAGGGTTTCGTGCGCGATAATATCTGAAATTTCTGAGAAAGTTTCTCCTCAGGTTTGAGATTTTCCTGGGGTTCGAGCCTTTCCATAACCAATTTCCGATTATCCCTATAGTTCTTTTCCAACTGAATACAAGTAACTTTGATATTTTCTCCACACTTCCCTTGTGATCATAATTATGAATAGATTTTCTGTGTATACAAAGTACAGAAAAAAGGAATATTTTTTCTGTTATGTATAAATTTGTTATGAATCGCTGAAATTTTTTTTGTCGAAGTCATTTGAGTGAGATTTTAATGCCGTTTCTTTATTATTTGGCGCTGGGAAACTTATGGAGAAGTCTGTATCAACAGATCACGTTTCACAAGAAATTATTTTAATTATGGATAACTCAGTTGTCATGGCTGCACGTTTTTGCACGTTTTTAATCGTCTTGTTATCTTCGACCTCCCGCTGTCTGAACATTTTAGCCACTTGCGTAAATTGACTGTGATCCGCGATCTTTACTTGTCGATATACCTGTAACAACAATAAATCTTGCAGCTGTCCATTGCGTACTAGAGAGAAGTGGCTGAATTTGAAAACTCGCATGTCTCCCTACTTTTGCCCATTGCCTACATTCCCGGCATGAGTGTGTTTCTCACATAGTATAGCTTTCAGAAACAATGGAAAATAGAGATATACTAGACCAAAAATGGTTCTTCCTTCGTAAAAGCGACGATTAATTCGTATTTTCTAATATTCCTAGTATATGACTCGGAAATTTCTATACTCGCTGATTACATTCAGGTTTAAGACCATGCAGAGCTTTTTATGGAGACAATATTTTTTCCGTTAAATTAATAATAAACAGAGTTTTCCTCACGTTGCGATTTGCGACCTGAAGTGGCCGAACTGTATAATTGATTAGTTCGACACCATCAGTCAGATGGTTAGACTCCTCACCACTTCAGTCTTTGTGCCTTTGGTTGTGCCATTTATGTGAGGAAACCAGTAGCCCTTATCAGGCTCAACAGTCTCGTCATCAGGTCCTTGGAGTAATCCTGCCTCCCATGCATGCTTGAGTCCTAGGGGTCTATGTCTCCAATGGGATAATGCTTCACAATCGAAGATAGTTTGAGAGGCTGTTCCCTTTTCTCCTATCCACAACCAACAAATATCATAGTGCTGCCTGTCTATTAGAGAGTATGATCTTTTGGTCTCTATCCCCCTTTCCGATATTCAATTGCAAACACATGTCGATAGAATTGATTTTTGCCTGGAATACAACTGCATAATTCCCCAATGATGCCTGAATTTCGCACCTGGCTCTACCACCATGGACTCCAGCTCCTGTTACAATGTCAGTCCTAGGTCTGTCTGTGTACCACACCCACATCTCTCCTGACTGCATACTTCCAACCCATCCCAGCTTAGCATTGTATAACAAGCTCAAGTATTGGAATTGATTTTCAAATCAGAATTGAAGGAAGAAATTATGCTGAACATAACAAATGAATAACCTTATATGCTCACTGAAATAGTGGTCCAAAAAATAGTATTCCTCGCGAAATCATAGAATGTCTCAATATGTTAACTGGTACCATTAATTACTCATCACTTGTACACATTAATAGATAATTAACTGTTAGCTGTAGTTAACATTGAATAAATTAATTACTGTTACGATGCAATAGTCCTGATAGTGTTATTACATTATCACGTATTCCATGTTCAAAGATCATAATCGGAATACACAAGCCATTTTGAACGGAGATTATCGTTTTATCCAAATATTTGTATAGCGTCTGTATTGAGACTTCGAGAATATTGAATTGAAATGAATGTTATCAATCCAATTTATGTGTTAATTTTTGAGAAACTGATGAAGACATACCGAGATATTAGGAAGGAAACATTTTAATACGCCTGATTTGTAAAAAAGTTAACCAAACTCAATGTGAAAATTCGAGGTACTAAGGAAACATTAAAAGTACCAAACTCCGCCTAGAATAAATGGGAAATGTTATTCTTGGAATATGTTAGAAGAAACATAGAAAGGACACCAAACTGTGCCAAGAGATTTGTTCTTTCTTAATGTTAATCAAAGGTAGCCTTCTGGATATATAGAGGGGCTTGAATAAGCTGATCGCACTAGTTATGTTTATAAATCCAACTTATTGTGAATCGATGACATAGGTCACTTTTCAAAATGCCATTGAATATATTGATATTAATCCTGCACCTCAAAATATCGTACTGGTTAGGTTAGGTTAGGTTTGTAATAAGTGGGTCTTAGGTCCCTCCACTGCGACTCGCAAATGTCTATTGTGACTCACACCTATTCAAATTTCACCAAACAATTTCAGCTTCTTAACAAAACCGATTAGTTTATTTGGTGAATGATATTTCAGGTCCGAGGGCGAGAGAGACCCTGCCAAACATTAGATACCTGATCCGAGCAGCGGATGGGCGGGTACAAATTATATGATCTGCTGTTTCATCATTTTCCAGACTAAGACGACAAGTCGGATCTTTCCACAGTCCAAATTTTAGCATATAATGATTCAGATGACAGTGGCCTGTTAAAAGGCCTGTTAGACAACGTAGGTAATGCTTGCTATAGTCTAACATTTGTTTGAAGACATTCTTCGAAGGATGTATGGGAGTCTTTGATTGAACCAATCCTGGTAAATTATGCCAGAATCTCTAAAGCTCTTCTTGCTGTCAAGGTATTTAGTGTTTGTTTGGCGAAACTCTACAATACCAATTGTAGGTTCTGGTCCGATAAAGACACGTGCGGCACCCTCCCTTGTAAGAGAGTCTGCCTTCTCGTTTCCTTCCAAGCCAGAATAGCCAGGGATCCAGACCACCAAAACTTAATTGAGTTCGAGGAGAGTCTTTTTTGGCAGTCTAAAACCAATGTCGACGTTACACGGCGAGAGATAAGTGCTTTCAAAGCTGCTTGGCTGTCCGAGAAAACTTTTATTGTTCTATGTTTGAGACTGGCTTGCTCCACTCTCTCCACACATGAAACAATAGCGTAAATTTCCGCCTGAAATACATTTGCATAGGATCCTAGAGAGGTTGAAATTTCTGTCCTAGGTCTGCGCCCGTATATCTATGTTTGAGTGGCTTGCTCCACACATGAAACACATGAAACAATGGCGTAGATTTCCGCCTGAAATACGGTTGCATAGGATCCTAGAGAGGTTGAAATTTCTGTCCCAGGTCTGCGCCCGTATGCACCTGCACCAGAGCCTGAGGGTGTTTTTGAGCCGTCTGTGTACCAACAGCTGTCTGCTCTTAATAATTAATCCTTACGGAGGACCCATTCATCTCTATTTGGAATAAGGAGGTAGTAGTTTACTATTAAAGGCATTATGTCAGAGGTCATTCCCAGAATACTGTGACTTTCAGTGTCCACTAGCATTCTGCTTCGTTTTGTATAAGCCTGATTTGTGCATTTAAAAAAATGCAAATTCTGTATGCTGTCCATCTAGCCTCTCTTTCCAAAAATATATGGAGATGAGGTAGGTCCAGAAGGATTTCCATGGCTGCTGACGGTGTGGAGCTGATAATTCCAGTAATTGCCAGACAAGCCTGTCCCTGTGAACCAGAGAGCTTTGCTTGTGCTGTTCGCTGTAAAGCTTTTGGCCACCAGGCAATAGCTCCATATGTGATCATTGGTCTAACGATCATCACATATATCCAATAAATCTGTTTGGGTTCCAAGCCCCAAGATTTTACACAGATCCTGCGACATGTCTACAAAGATAGTCTGGCCTTATGGATAACTTTTCCAAGTGAGCGTTCCAAGTAAGTTTCATATCTAGGATAATCCCCAAATATTTTATATTTTACTTCCGCTGCAAATGGAATAACATCACCATTGTAGGAAAGTAGTGGAGGATCCTCCAACTTCCTTTTTCTAGTAAAGGGAACTATTACAGGGTTAACAGATATCTGTTTCCTCTGACACCAATTGTGGACATCGTCCAACGTCTTTTGGAGGATATTATAAACTACCCTTCCTGACTTGGTCCTTGCCAAGATGACAAGGTCGTCTGTATACGCTTGCAGTTCTACCCCTCCTCTTTCGAGAGCGTTAAGAAACTTATCCATCAAGAGTGACCATAGTGGGGAATATAGTACTCCGCCTTGTG
>CAJUYG010000775.1:57467-96599 GCA_910591675.1 Galerucella calmariensis
ATCCATCAAGAGTGACCATAGTGGGGAATATAGTACTCCGCCTTGTGGGCATCCCCTGGAAACCTTGAAGCTGATGGTCCTGAAGAGATGTAGTGGCTGTCCCTATTTGTGAGCTTGGCATATATCCAACCGGTAATGGTTGGTTTGATGCCCTTTACAGTAAAAGCTGAACTAATGGAGGTCGGTAGTGCATTGTCCAATGCTCCATTAATGCCAAGAAATATGGCAACCACAATCTCCTTGTTGTTAAGGGATTGTGTGATTTTCTCAACAAGGTTGTGTAACGCTGAATCTGTTGATTTGCCAATTTGATAAGCATATTGGTTGATGCTCAGGGGGGAATTATATAAAGCTACCCGCCTGATGTAGCAATCCAGTGCTTTTTCAAGTCCTTTAAGCAGGAAAGAAGCGATTGGAGAGGCTAATTAATATCCTACTGAGTCCTACGTGAATGAACAGCATAGCTAGAAAATTTATATCAAATTGTCGCCTGGGAGGAAACGATATTTTTAACATATTGCAGGATTCTCTTTTATCATCTAGTATAGTGCTTGGGTAGTAAACGGTTTTTTTAAATACTTCTATTCCATTATGAAAAATATTATTTTTGGTATTCAAATGAAAATCATCCCGATAGAAACAGATACTCAACATATTTCTAATAAAATAACCTAATAAATTCACCAGAAAGAAGTGAAAATTTCACATTCGTTGGAATCGAACAAACTCACTCCCAAAACTGCCATGTTTGTTCATATGATACGTTAGCAAATAAAGTCAGCAGAATGTATAGCTGTATTTTTTCATATATTCCTTTTTCATCGCGTCACTAAGTGTGACGTGACATGAAATTCCTTGAAATTTCACTCTTAAATCTTGTCCTATCTGGAGCAATAATGATGAAATTGTTATCGAAACTCCAAATCGATAGAAAATATTGAGGGAACTCAAAGACAACTTAACGTATATGGATAGTCAAAAGAGGATAGGTAGCTCCAGGGAAAAATGGTTGTGATGTGATTGTTATAGGTGAGAAGAAAAGAAAATATGGAGCCAATAATTGAAAATACTAAGTCGGACGACTTGAATGGCAGACGGATAATGGTCCTATTAAACACAAACTTTTATTGAATACCCAAATTAAATTAATTGAGGAAAATTATTGATGTTGTGAATTTATTTATACTGCTCAATATTTCTACTGTCAAGGTCATTTTTTCAATGAATAAATATAGGTGATTCGTGAAAATACATATTACTTAGAACAGAAAAAGTATGCATTTTGTGATTTCATAGTGTTGATACATAAGAAGGTCAATATTTTTCTTACAACAGTTGGAAATATAATCTGTGTCTCACATCTACACTTTCATGGTTTGATGGAATATAAAGTTAATTTATTTATTCAATCTTTCTACCATGTTTTCTTGTTGACTTTTTTATTCTGTTATCTAACGTCGGTCTATTTCTGCGAATAAGGCTAATCACCGACGCCGGGAGCACTCTACCCCCAACCGGAAATTTTGGCGAACCCACTAGTATTCCAACCAGTGGTAGCGTTCTTTAACGAGTCCAACTTCCATGGA
This sequence comes from Galerucella calmariensis, assembly GCA_910591675.1. Classification (NCBI taxonomy): domain Eukaryota; kingdom Metazoa; phylum Arthropoda; class Insecta; order Coleoptera; family Chrysomelidae; genus Galerucella; species Galerucella calmariensis. Next base: position 59,054 of record CAJUYG010000775.1, read on the forward strand.
CTCGGGACCTCGGTTTACCTCTCCTCCGAAGGACGGAATATCTACTTTATACCTCGTGCTCATTGGTATAATGCCTGCGAGCTGTGATATGCTACTTCGCTTGACTGTTAAAAATAACTTCAAGAAACCAAAATTTTTAATTTGAATATTACTTGAGCTTTTGATGTTTCCCTAACTATTGTTATTATGCATTGCATGGAGTCGTCTGACTAGCCTATTGATGAGAGAAAACACCTCTCCAAAATATCTATATAAACCACCTAAGCAATGGGAACATGCCCAAAGTCGCGGTAATGGATGTGATTCTCAATTTCACACCACTTCATAGGCTTCTTGCTTCATAGAAATCAGAAAATCTAGGATATGTCACAAGATGGTATGATGAGGAGAAACAATTTTTAAAAAGAAGTTCAACAAGAAGGAATGGGGTATGACTTGTAAAGAATGCCATTTAATTGTATACAGATGAAAGCAATAGAAGAAACTGGGATGGGAGTGTAAGGGCCAGGAACCAAACCAAGCAGCAATGAAGGCACTGAGCTCTTGTGTAGTCAGTTTCAAAATGACGTGAGAACGCCTAAGCAAACTCAATAAACTAGTCGAGAGCAATATAGTCTATCGTCACGTTGACTCGTGAATCTAATAGTCTTGGTCTGCCAAACCTCATTTTAATATACTTTTTTGCCTTTTCGCAAAAATAGGGCGAAAAGTATTGCTTAGCATACCAAGGGCGAAACAACTTAACGCCACAGCCATTGAATTTTTTCACCATCTGTCTCGTGTAATTTTGACGTTTCACGTGAGTTTTTTTATTAAATTCAGTGAATGCCAAACTTTTTTGATACATTTTCCCATTTTTTGGTTTATTATTTAGTCGAAAAGCAGCTCTCGCTTCGCTACGCTCGCTCGTGCATCTAATAGTCTCGGGTTTCTAAAGCTCATTTTCAAAATACAGCTCAATTGATGTCTTATTAAATAGTCGAGTTGAACAAAAGATCTCCTAAACGGAATTTAATTAACAGCTGTTTGAATTTCAATGAGACTTCCGTTTTTATCTGTTGACAATGTCATAAATGGAGGCCGTTAACTAATCGACCTCTGGAGTTTAGTTTTTAAGAGGTTGGTACCGGAGTAGGTCAAATGATTGACATTCTAGACGCGCAAAGATAGGAGAAGAAAAAAAGTAACTTAGCAATAAAGTTGGTAAAATATTTTGGTTCATGGTGGATTGGTGCTTAACGATGAAATATTAATTATATCTTCAGGTAAGTCTAATATCAATAAATAAATAGTGCTATCAATGGGTAGTTTAATTCATTTCATCAAAAAATTCTCAGTACTTTCAAACATTTATCCATATATCTACTTGCTGAACCCTTATTTATTCTACGAAAATCCCCAATAACCTGCAAAAACGAGCCTGTTGCCAGAAATCTCAATGTGGCGAGGACTTTTTTAGTAGGTGTTGAAGCTTTACTTCTAGAAAATAATAATAAAAGCACCGGTAAATAACTATTGGTCGAAATAGCTTTGTTCCTAAAAACATTAATATAGGTACCTACCTTGTTGTAGAAAAAAGTAATTGTGGAGTCACATCTTCAATAATCATTTGAACAATTGGTTTGGACAAACGGAACCTTTCCAATAATTGCTTCTCTGTCCAATGTTCCAAGTAATTAATTCTGCCTCTAACTGAAAATAAGAGTGATTTAACCCAAATTTGTATGGCTGATTTTTATATATGTTTTGAGGATTATTTTTCTGAAGTAGGATCCATAAGTGCCAGGCACTTTCCATGGACCAGAACTTTTTCAGGCGTTAAAGTTTCACAAAAATTATATGAACTTCATTTATTTCCACATGTCAGAGATATTAGGTAGCTATTAAAATAGTATATTATGTTACTAGGAGTAGAAGGCCAACATTATTGTTGAGCCCAGATTCTTGCACTGCCGAGGCGCTAGCCGAGGCTGTGCAAACTGGGCGAAACATATAATGGGCCTTCTGCTCCGAGTAACATATACTATTTTTTCTTCAAGCGTAATAATAATATGCATTTTATAAAAAATATAGAAGGCTTTGTTTATATCTCAACTATTTAATTAATACAAACGAAAAATTACATAAAGTGTTACCTATTTATTAACAGTAATATTAAATGTGCAGTTTTGTATACTGCAGTTGTTTAAATTTAAGCCACTGCCACCGCTTTCAGCTTCGACATTTACAATTTTGTCATTGGTATACATCATATTATTAGTAAGTTGATTGTCGATTATTATGTCAGCGATTCCAGAACTATTACTTGGTTGTTCTTGCCAATTAAGTATTTTTTGTGCAGTTTGTGTTTTACTGGAAATGGAATCCTCTAAGTACCCTTCAGCAACACTGGTGGATTTCCATCCACCATGCCGCTTTAAAGCGGTAATATCACCTCCGTTGTCAACTAAAATAGTTGCGGAAGTCCTCCGAAGGCAATGTCCTGTATATTCATGAGGATTTGTTAATTTCAAAAACGTAGCAACGTCTTTTGGTACGTTTGATATTTTGTGGATACCCATTACCACACGGTGACATTTACCATTCTGGTATTTAATAAAAAATCGCTGCAGGCCAATATCATCCGGACGAAGAGCCGTATACTGTCTTACCAAATTCAAATAAAAATCGCCAATTATAGTAAACGACCGTTGTTTTTTGTTTTTTGTGTTTATGATTTTAACCAAAATTAAATTTCCCAAATCTTGGATTTCGCTAGACTTTAAATTAACAAGTTCATCGCATCTAAGGGCTCCTGTGACTCCAAATATTAATATAACCTAAAACAAACGTTGAAATAAATAAAAAAAAAAGCTGGTAGCACCGGGATTAGAACCGCTGACCTTTGCGACCGAAGACAAAAGCTCTGCCACTGAGCTACCGTCATTAAATGTTATAAGTAGGAAATGAGGTAATATTTGCTGTCAAGTTAAATATTGATCTGCTAGTAGATATCACTGTCAACGGTTTAATAAACGTAATAATGATTAAAAAGAAATAAGAAAGTACCTACCTTTGTTGCTAAATAAACATTATTTGGTGCATCCTTGAGAAATTTATCAAATTGATCTTGTGTTAATACTTTTGATTTTTTCGGTGTATAATTTTCCCCTTGGCGCTTTATAAATGCAATTAATTTGCTATATTTTTCTATTTTAACATTATGTTTAATGTTTAATTGACTTTTAATCATTGAATACTGTGCCCATAGAGTAGAACTTTTAAACTTTCTGGACAAATTCGTGAAGTATGCAAGCATAACGTTTTCCGTGTATTGCTGTACATTATATTCATTGCACCATTTTAGAAATTTTTCGTATGCAAGATCATACAGTTTACGCGACTTCGTTGGAATTAGAGTTTCAATACTGGAATTAGCTATTTCAACTAATTCCGGAGGCGTACATTGCAATTCTTGAGACATTTTTCACAAAATTTTCAAAACAGACAAACGTCAAATTAAATAAGTTTAAAAATGACAGTTCCTACCTACTTGATTACAACGCCCCATTATTTTATTAGTACAATAATGAAAATTAATTTTTGTACTAGTAAAATAATGGGATATTTCTACGGTCTGTGTTGCAAAAAGTAATATAGTTATTATTATACGCTTGAAGAAAAATATATATTTCATTAGTCAGACAAATAGTGGTGACCAAACATCTCCTAAACAGAAAAATTATTCAGCCGGGAGTATGAGCCTTGGAGTTGAATATTTGAATGTTTTTAAATTGTATACTACTTTGCATTCAATGTCTTCACATTTCCATATGATTGAGACGATTTTCAGCATGAGAGTAATCTTTAATTAATATTTTGTGTCATCTTCCTCCAGCATAAATGAAAAACCTCTTCTGAAACGTTGGAAATCATATCAAGAAAATATAAAGTATAACGACACTAATAGGTTCCAAAATTTCTACCGATACCCAGTGATCTTTGACTTGGTGTAATCACGTTAGGTCGTAATATTTTTTTTGTGGACATAGGTATTCTATCAGTTATATACCGTCCATCCAAAATAATATAGGGATATGTGAAAAAATACCTACGCCCATTGAATATCCATTATTCCGTGTAACAAGTTTCGTTGGAACGATACTAAAGACACTGGCTGCTACGAAGCCAAATGCCTACTTATTAAAAAGAACCACCGCAACGGTATCTTTCAGATTCAACCTCAATCACAAGTCACTCTTATTTTCGGTTACCTCTTTCTATAAGGTCTCAAGTGATTTTTGCATCGAATTTTGAATAAAGCCGTTAGAGAGCAATGTCACTCTAAACGAATACACAGTATATTATGTGATACAAAATACTGCATGGAAGTTTGTTAGATAATGAATACCATTTTCAAATCAATGTTTATCCTGCTCCAAAAACGGCGCTCTCTCGCGTTTCCTATAAAAAATAATTAAACACGCGAATGTCTTCTAATTACGAAACTTTCGCACTGTTACTCGAGTTTGTCCTTCCTGTTTAAACGTTATCAGCAAACTCTGTTCTCATATATTTCTGTTTTAATTCATTTGTTGTTCTTGAATCACCCATTGTGTTTTCCCAATTCCGATCACTTGAAACCTTTTCAAGCCTTCATTAGACAACCAATGGTAGGAAGCATCATTTAGAATTCAGATAAACAAATATTTCATTCATGACAATGTTTGTTTCTATCAGATTATGCTTTGTTCTTTATAAAATGAACTATTTCCAGTTTCCGTTAAGCTGATTCTCAGAATAATCAACAAAAACAGACTAATGTAGCTGATAATCCAAAGACAGATTGAGATAAAAAAAAACGGAAAAAGACATTTCACTTAAAAATCGACTGAATTCGTCTGAAACGGCTGTTTAAAAGAGAGAAACTGGACAAGAGTGATCACCGACATCCTTCAAGGAAAAAACATTGTGAGAAGTAGTTAAATAGATATCCACCCCCAAGATTATAAACTTCTTTAAAGAAAACGTGATGATTGATTTTTTTTGTGATTGTGAAGGGTCGGTCAATTTGTATTATAAATTAGTTTTTACCACTTTTATACCGGTTTGTTGTTTTTGGAATGGAACTGTAAAATGTAAAATCCACTTCGAGACTTGGAATGAACACATCATAAATGCTCAGTGAAGCTGAAACTCTTGAAGCTACCTCAAGTGCGTTTGTGAAGTACACTACCATAGATCTTGGATATTACTGAAATTGTCATAATCATCATTATCATCAAGTGGTTGAATCCTTGCGAATTTTGGCCTTATGATTGAAGAGGATCAGTGCTCCTACTTTTCTGATACGATGGGAAAACGAGGTAGAGCGTGTCGCGGGACAGACGGTAGGAACTTTAGTTCCTTTTAAGAAAAAATTATGTAATACATCTGACGTTATAGATGAACAATTTGCATATCTTTCGGTGGTCGAGTGGTAAGCAAACCAGAATCTCACGCGGTAGACCCGAGTTCGATTCCCCGTGAAGGAGTTTTATTTTATTGTTAATTTTATTTTTAAATAATTATTCTGCTTGATGTTAATAACGACAACAGGTAGACGTTTGAAATATTTAGCATAATATTCATTATTATAGAATTATAGATGGTACGGTTCTCTTCATGAGGGAGTCCGACTGGCAACATCTACTTATAACAGCATCGTATATTTAAAAAGGGAAACCGTAGCATTATACAAATTGGACATTCAAGAATTGTACGTTTACCATAAAAAAATTGGTGGAAACATAAAATTGAATTGTTAAATTCTCAATTTGAAGTTATATTACAGTTTATAGAAATTTTTATTTTCTAGATTTTTTCTTAAGTGACGCGTAGAAAAAATATGCTGTTCGACTCGTGTGGATTGTCCATATAGCACTTGAACTTCGTCCTCGTGCGATATGGCCATCATATCCACTCTAGTTGCACAAACTACTATTTCTACCAAAATATGCCCTTTCACATTTAAAAACGACCTGCCAAATGTCATATCAATTTATCCATCCATTATAAAGTTATCGAATTAAAACATTCAAGTTTTCAAAATTTCAACACCTTGTATTTCGAAAAGTAAATGTGGTAGACCCATTGATCATTTTGTCCAATTTTCCGAGAGGAATCTACATGCAAACGTTGTAATTACCCTTAACGTTTGAGATGCTTATACCATTTTTTGCGCGATCGTATTGAAATAAATTGCGAATAAAATAATTTAAATTTCTTCGAAATGGACAAAATGTCAAAAGTGACATTTATACTTCTCGATCAGTTTAAAATATATTTTGCATTTTGGTGAAATTGTTTTTATTTATTTTATTTATTACTTTTCGACGTCTGAACGGTAAGTAAATCACTTACAGACGTGTTAAACTTAGAAACCAGTAAACACAATCTACCGTCCTGACAACCAATGCTGTAGATAAACAAAAAGATCAATCGCGCAAAAAAAATTATGGAAATAATAGTAAAAATTTATCCGAATCACCAGCACTGCGAATATCAGATTTGCATAGAATTTTAATATAGCATCGGTGGTTCAGTGGTAGAATGCTCGCCTTCCACGCGGGCGGCCCGGGTTCGATTCCCGGCCGAAGCATATGAATCGCTGCTTCGTGAACGAGAGAGAGGACTCAGGAGAGAGCACACGCACGCAAGCAAGGCACATAACGAAGCAACGTAACATAACGTAACGTAACGGTCAGATCTTTTGCGTCACGACCGCTGGTCGCTCAAACATAACCTGACGTAAAGAACTGAAGTTCCAAAAACTGTCTATTATAGCTGAGTCTGCAAATTGATAGTCAAGGTGTAGCAAGACAAGCAATCAGGCGAAACAAAGTGTACCTTATTCATTGATATGAGTATTGGTTATACAATTATTACAATTATAGACATCATTTACAAAATTTGGATAAATGTTTTCTCGTTTTTTTCTGAATATGTATGAAATGTTCGGAGTCCATAATTTCTCCGTCTCTAACCACGTGAATTACTGCTACTGGCCTCGTTATATTGCATATAATTTAGTGGCAGATTAACATTCGCCATGTCCCTCCAGAGCTAAGACATCAACTTCCCATCACATTACAACCTTCATCATTCAATGAAATATCATCGGTGACTGTAAACATTAATTCAGTCACAAATTCCCTGTCAAACACATTAGATTTTTTTGGTATATATCCGTATTGAAAAAACCCATTGTGCAAAATAGTTATTTATGTATTACATGTATTTATGTATGTATTGCTTGAGAGTAATTACTCGAAACCAATAATGTCACGTTTTTGCTTGTAATACATACAATATTTTTCCTACAATCACATAATTGTAAATATTAAAACAGTATATTGAGGTATAAGTGGATATTAAGGTCTCAAGGTGCTCGAAATAGAGCATAGTGTTTTAGAGACCAGTTATACACGAATACTTTACGCTATTTTTTTCATTGGTGCACTTTGAAATTATAAATACTGGTATTTATTACTACTACAACAACAAGAAATGGAAATAAGAACTAATAATGTAAAATGGTTGAATTGCGTTGTCATGGAAATGATGAAAACATAAACTAACTTGCATTTTCATGGAAGTTCAACCTCATCGAGCTCTGAGAATGTTAACAGTATTAATTTAAAAACCATTTCCTTCGATTTGAAAAATCGAAATGTTAATATTTCAAACAATACCAACTGTACTTTCCATTTTCATTTATGAAATTGGAATTGTTAAATCTTGTTCGAATGAAGGTTTTGACGTTACAAAGTACTCCTGTCAGATCAATAATAAAAAAATTGTCATTTAGACACTTCGTTTCTTGAGTTGTTGATGTTGCCATTGTAACTTTAAAAAACGCGCGTGTTTTGAAGTTCGATTTGAACACGGTGAGGTAAAATGATTCACCAATAGAAAAACAAATATGAAGTAGAATTCATGAAAGCTTGTAAAATCTGTCAGTTTAAATATGTCAATTCAAATATGTTTATATCTGTCACCGTGAATACAATTGTGTAGTGTAGTATCCGTTGTTATGGGCAACGAGCGTTTTGCCATTTTTTACGCTCGGCGAGCGTAAAGTAACTCTCCTCAAGAAACGTCAACTTTTCGTTGTCAGTGGCAAGCGAAAAAGCCTACTTTTCAATGTGATTGTAGAAAAAGCTTTTTTTGTAAAGGTCGACGAAGAAATATTTCATGTAATATTATATCAGGTCCTAAAGAGTTTGACGACAAATTGTTTGCATTCCCAAACATCAAAATATTGTTTGGTTGTTGAATTTTTTAGTTAGTGTCAGAGGGATCAGAATATGAAAAACTGGTTCAATTTTGCAAAATAGATGAGAGAAAAAATAATAAATACAGCAGTGTCAAGAAGAATTTTGAATTTACTGTATCCTTACTTTGTGGATTCTACTCGTATTACTTTTTCAGATGTAACATTTTCATTTGAAAAAGTAACTAGAAAAATGTATTGGAAATCTCATTCTGTCAATCAATAATAATGGAATATTCATGTAAGAATCAATTCCGCAAGCTTGTATGGACTTGTGTGCATTTCTAGCAGAAGGAACCCAGATGTACCTAATCCGGATATAAGGAAACAGAGTTAAGAGATGAGTTGTTGTTATTTTTGGATAATGCAGTAACAGCTACTTCCACGGCTGATTGGGGATAATTAATTAATTATTCAATTCATAACACTATTAGAAAATTGACTAAAAGTTGATCATGAAAATATAGTCATCAATAGCTACTTCTTCATCCTTATGTCAACGTCTGGGTCATCCAGCTTTTTGACAATAGCTGCGAGCTCCTGTAATGTGTCAGTGCAAAAACAGACAGTAGTGATTACGCATACATGAGACACTTAGTTAGTGTTAAAGATAAATTCAATAACAAAACAAGTATATGATACTTGTATTGACTATTGAGAAAATTAGTAAATATTGAGACCAAAAATTTGCTAATTTCATTCAGTTATTGTTCAGTTCAGGAATCTTCGAAGTACCTGTGTAAGATAAAATGAATATAATATGCCTGTGATGTCATACCTGAAAAAGTCTTTATCAAATAAAGTGAATATACTAGTTTTTTGTAACAATAAGCAATAACAAAAAAATAATTGGACCTGGGATTACTTAAATGACTTATTTGGGCTGTACTATCTACTGCTTAAAATAAATGGTTTGCTATTTTTGTCATTGCGCTGTGTTTATTGCATAATATACAAACATCTGCAGCACAATTATAATTTAAGCATTAATTAAGGAAATAGCGGATGTGAATAAAATTAGGATTTAAATTAATGTTCCAAGAAGCAGAAATTTCAAACAGTTTTGGAGATATTTGATAAACTGAAGCGCAATTATAAAATGCACGTCTTGACTTGAAATATAACACGTTGTAAGCAGTAGTATATTAATTAACTTACTAATTACCTAAATATGAACTTTATATTATTCGCACGAGCTGACGTACTGAATGCAAAGAATGTTCCTGCCTCAACTTCATTCAGCAATGACAAAAAACATAGATTTTAATTAGTGATAAGTACGAAGAAAATATGTAGGTTTTAATTAAGTTCATTAGTTCAAGTTAAAACAAAAAACATACTGTTGTATGTAGAGGCGGCAATGTTTTTTACTCTAGAAAGGATTCCAACTAAATTACTGCTATTAACATAGGTTACAAAAGTCAGCATTCGTTCATGTTATTCGAAATTTCACTCACGTACTGAAAAACTATTGAAATATATTTTATCCGCAATGAAATTTATTGGGCACACTGAATGTTTGTAGCACGGAAATTAGTGAAATGAATCAATTTCTTGATTAGAAATAATTACACCAAATTGGATATAAAATAAATTTGAATGTCATTCACGTACAGGATGAGCATTCTCTATCGAAAGTATGCAAAATAAAAACCTGCTAAAACTTCCGAGGAACTCTACCAAATATTGAACCATTAAGAACCCTTATAACATGGAGTGACGTATTTTCCTATTAACAAGACAATTCAGGTCACGTGCCTTCGTCTTTTGGAAGTGGAAGCATACTCCTGTTACTCATTCCAATTTTTTTTGGCACCTTTTTGATTTTATCCGTTCGCTTGAGGCTCATTGTCAAGGTTTCTCTATTAGAGGCTGAAAATGTTTAATAATCCAGTACCATGTCAATTGTAGTAAAATTGTACAAAAGTCTAATATGTGTCATAGCATGGTAATTGTCAGAGATATAAATTGAAGTATTGAACGTTTATTTAGATACATACATCACACAACATGCTGTCAGGTATTTGTGGGTTCTAGTGAAATGCAAAAATACTAAGGAATATTCAAAAGTTGTCAGTATATGGAAAATATATATGAAACAAGAAGAAGAGGCTTTGAGCATACAGATAGCTCAAATGCAAATTATTATGGCCCAAGGGCAAAATCAACCTCAAGTACTGCGTAATGCGATTCCGTCACCTGAAGTGTTCTCTGTTGACAATGATGAGTGGTCAGCATGGACTCAGCACTATGAGACATACCGACTTGCAGCAAAACTAATGTGGATCATGTAAAAAGTGCAGATGAACAATTTGTTACTATATATGTAAGTATCTAAGTTGATGGGAATCCTCAAGAAAAAAGATACCAATTTTATTTCCTATGAAGAGCATTACACAAAGCGAAAAAATCAAATAATAAAATAGAGAATTGAGAGGAGAGCTGGAAAATAGTCTCTTTCGAGTCATACAAAAAGGTGTAAAAAGAAAAAATAGATGCGAGGGGAGAGAAAACATTTAGATAAAAAAAAATGGGGAAAATACATGTACAAAATGTGGTGAAACTCCTTGCCGTCCAAAGTTCAAATGCCCTCTCAGTAAAGTCAGGTGCTCAAAGTGTTGAATAGTAGAACACTATGCAGCGTAGATTATTACAGTTGATATAAAGTTACCAGAAGGAATACTTTTGCTCGGACCTTTAATTTATACTTTTTATTCCGAGCGCATTGTCGCTAATGTGCCATATTATGAAGAGGAATATGTGTGATATAATACAGCTTCTCAACATCTACGAGCAGTACCTGATTTTATGGAATATGGAAGACAAACAATATTGTAACACAAAAGTAAATGATGAAATTCTTTTCTGTTTCAAGTTTTTCTTTAGTTTTTGTTGTGAATTCTCTTTGATAACATGAGCTAAAATATTTTCGTCCACATGAAGTACTTTGCTTGATGTTGATCGCAACTCTATCACCAGCAGCGATGATAAGATAAAACATGGCCAGTTGACTAGCTTATAGGCTAAGACGCCAGAGAATGACAAGTAAATTGGCCCAGTCTCCTATTTCTCAAGCAGTTTTCTTACAATTGGATAGTCAAAAGCAGATTGTAAGAAAAGCTTGATGACACAAGGCAAGTTTGCAAACTGCTAGCGAATTGGCGTGTAAATTTTTTTATAGATAGATATAGATTTCAATCCGTTGCTTAAACTGGATTTATCAATTCTGTTGTTTCCGTTGTTCATTGCTTGCTGTGTTTTCCAAGCTGCTGGTTACTCAGTAACCAAATTTTGTCAGATAAATAATGAACGTGCTTAGAGAAAAGGGATTTGAAACATTATTAATATATCCAAAGCATATAGCAAAAGCTAATGTAAACCATAACATGATCTAAATGGTGTTTTATTTTTCCAAGTTACATTAAATATTTTGTCTAGACCAAATAGTGACCTATCTTGTGATTGACTTAATATACTAGAATATGGATAGGATGTGATATTACAAATACAGGGTGATCATTCGAATTCCGACAAATTTTATGAGCCCATAACTTGGAAACCGATTAAGATATCGAGAGGCGGTTTTGACTGAACAGCTTCAGGAATTAGGAATTTTTTTCGCGCTGTTGCCAATTTCGTATTTTTTCCCTAGACTCCAGGATTTTTTAGATCAATAACTTGGACATTTTAAATGGAACACCCTGTATGTTTTTGGATAGGCTGAAGCTTCTACTTTTCAAAAATATATGGTTTTATAGCAATTTAAAGTGTTCTTAAGGAACAGATTATCTTTAAAAGATAGACTGCAATTCGTTGACTACAGTAATTCCGTATATTTGTCAGCGAATAACTTCTGAACTAGTCATGTCATCGAGAAGCTAAACGGCTTCAGAAATTAGAAATTTTTTCCACGCTGTTGCCAATTTAGTATTTTTTCCCTAGACTCCAGACTCATTATATGGATTAAGTTATTGTTGTTGAAAACAGGTCAAACAGAACAATTTATTAAAAACAAAATACAAAAAATAAGTACAAAATTATATGTAGGTATGTGCTCAATTAACCTACATAAATTCTTTAATACAAAATTTGTAGAATATGCCCAGTGCCTATAATTCATGTCAATACATTTATGCAAGCGTAGTTGAAGATTTGAAAAAGAGTATCTTAACATATGTGGTTGAATATTTTCTATTAAGTACATACAGGTTGTTCCATTTAAAATGTCTAAGTTATTGATCTCCAAAAAACCCAAGTTTTTTCCTGGAGTCTGGGGAAAAAATACAAATTTGGCATGAAAAAAAAATTCTTAATTTCTGAAGCTGTTCAGTCAAAACCGCCTCTCAATATCTTATTCGGTTTCCAAGTTATGGGCTCATAAAATATGTCGGAATTCAAATGATCACCCTGTATTAAGGCTTAGGTATTGTGAGCCCTATGGGGATATTCCGAATATCTTTTCCCCATTCGAAAACAGTATAACTAACTGTGCAATGATTTGGGAAACCAGGGAAAACTATATCTGCTGATATGTACAATTGTTACTTAAGTTGATTAAGATTAAGTTTCTTAAGTGTCTTCTAATTTCCAATTCTTCTTCCTTGTTACAAATATACAGTTCTTCTTATTCTTTGTTAGGTGTTAATGGATGTTTGGTATCAAGTTGATGTTATTTATCTGGTTGTTTCAATCTGTGTTTATTGTGCCCAATTTCAAAATAGTAGCTGCTTGCCAACGTCAGGACTTTACGCATGCGTTGTTCTCAGTTCATGGAAGAAATCAATTTATCAGATAAAATTTGGCCATCTTTTTTAGGTTTCATCAAGTTTTGATGGCTTCGGTTACTGTGATATCAAATCGCACACATTACTTGATTTTATATTCATTTTTTTGTTTAAAAATAAATTGAAGTGTTAATTTTTCTGGTATGAATCCACCTAATTGTGTTTGTGTGAAAAAGATGTATCTAATTATTATTATTTTTAATTAATGATGCTCGCCAATTTAAATGAAGATATTATATCTATGAGACATATTTCCGAGTTTGAGCTTGAAGCCTTCAGTTGAAAGTTGGCTACTGTTTCCTGAATCACCATTGATTCTTACACGTAAATTTTATATAAAACTTTTAAATAGATTTGTTATCTACATCATCTAAATTGGATATGCCGAGTGTAGCTTCTGAAGTAATAATTTAAGAATCTTGGTTGAATGAAGGAAGTTCCTCTCAAGAATGTTTATTATTCAAAGGAGCAAGTTCCTAGAATATTTGCGACTTGAATTTGTACAAGCGTTTCCAATAACCCCGTAATATTGTATCTAACAAACCGCATAATTTTTGAATAGCTTTTCGGGGTGCTCTTATGTTGAAAAAAATGGAAATTCAGTTTCAAGAAAAAATGAAAAGATTGTTTGAATACAAATCGATAAGAAATTGATGTAACGAACGAATTTTGGGCCTGGTTTATGCTACATCGAAAACCCCAAGTATACAGCTTAAGCGGAAATTCACGCCATAAGAAGGTGTGCCTAGTTCAATATTGACAGAGAATATGGAAGACAAAGGATTTTCATGAGGACGGATGGTCAAGCAGCCATTAAAGTACTGAGGTCTTGTATAATCAGCTCCAAAATGGTGTGGGAATGTCTGGGCAAATCAATGAACCAGTTGAGATGCATATAGTCACCTCACTGCGGATTTCAATGGAAATGAAATAGCAGATGAACTGACAGAGAGAGGTACTGAAGCCCTTTTGGTCACCGGAACCCTTTTGCGATACCAACTCCAATGTAATATTGGAAGAGATAGGAAAAGCCGGAAAAAAGAAACAGAAGATCTAGGTAAGATCTGATGTGGCTTTGTTAGACAATCGGATATTTTGATGGATGACTACAACCCGTTTAGATCGAATGATTCCCTCAGTCAAAGTGAGACTGCACTGAGTGTTTCAACAGGGATTCTAACGGGACATTGTCGCCTAAATGGGCACCTGAAAAAGCTCAAAGTACTGAAGGAAGATGTAGATTTTGTGGCATGGAAGAAGAAACCTCCATCCACATACCTGCGAATTGCACAGCAATTCATAATCATAGGACACAACACCTAGGAGACAATTGGATAGAAGAGGGATATTTATTCAGGTTAAAGCCTGCGAATATCCTGAAATTTCTTCAGAATATGGTAGTAGAGGAGCTATTAGTCTCTGAGACTCTCCTCAGGAGCTAAGTAGGAGTAAGGGAGCACAATAGATCTCTTAGGTCTACATGGATACATCAACAATGTCAAACTAATCAACGTACGACAGCAATCAACTGAATAACGGGAGTTGCCAGATCAATTCCAATTTTAATCTATGGTTACTCAACTTTACAAATCTCCAACATGAAGCAAATCAAATAATTTGTAACCAGTTCCCAAACATAACCGGTAGTTAACAAACCGCTGCTCAAAGGAATAACGGTGCAAGTGGCAGTGAACTGCTTCAAATAGCCCCTTGGGGCCGTTTGTGTCGTTTTCTCATTAAGCACTTATTAAGTAATAACAATTTTTTCAATGATTGTTTGTTTGCTTTCCAATTGCACCGCTAATAAAATAATCGTAGTTAGTCAATCAGAGAGACAATTTGGCAGCATGTAAATTCTGCTCAGTCAGCTATCTTCACTATAATCAACCGTAACACAATTTTTTTTTTAATTTTTGTTTTTAATATTGTGGTTAATTCAATAAATTACAACCCTTAACTACTAACATGTAGTCTGATAGAATTTGCGTCGGACATTTTATAGTTCAGCTTCTGCCACAAATTTTTTGGGCACTTGCCGCTCTCAGTAGCAGAGCTCTTAAAGTTGTCTCTGCTAGGTTGTAGTGTTCTTTGAGGTGGCAAGACGATAAAATATACATGTGAGTCAATTACCAATTTCGAAGTAGGTAGTAGTTATCTTCTTAGACTTTCTAAGCTCACTGCGCTCCCTTCAGAATACCTGTTCCTCCAATCCTCTCTTACAAAACATTGTAACCCCAGTGACAAAACTGCCAAATGAAGGTGAAAAGATAAGTTTCATATGAGCTCCCAGTCATTGTCATCCTACCAACTAATTCGAAGAGTGGAGAACAAGTAGCGACTCGGTTAGGACATACACGAATAACTTAAGTCTCATGCTATTAGGTACCAGGTAACCAAGGTGTAAAATATGTATTGTATATTTAACTATTAGGCACTTACAAGTGGAGTGCTTTGAATACTTGATAGTCCGGCAAACATGTTTGAGCAATGATACTGGTAACAATAATAGGCTTCTTGATTTTCTACATCAAACAAAATTACTAGAACAACTATAAACTGAATGATGTAGTAGATCATTTCAACGTTAAAGGGCCAATGAGCAGAGACGCCGATTCCCAGTCCCAAACAAACAAAAAATAACAAAAATTTCAGTCATTATACGTTCTTAGTTTTCTTTACCTACTACCAATATGTAAAATTAAACATTACGATACTGATATGAGTTTCGTAATGAGATACTCCACCGCACCAGTGCGGTGAAGTAAAATTAATTGGAATGAACGTGTCAAAGTTGACAGTTTGCAGAATGCACCAGTCTTCGAATCGCTTATATTATTCTTTTTCGTATCTATTGCGGGATTTAGCGGGTACTAGGGTTTGTATTGCGTTATTTGCAGCAAGTTCTATATCAGAATCCACACTTTCATAGTAGGAACTTATGTCGATACAATTATACCAAACTGAAATGGACGCGTCAAAATTGACAGTTTGCAAAATGAATAAATAATGAGCGCAATGCTTGCTTGTTACATGATTTTAATTCCATTAATTTCAGGAATATTGACTAATTTTGAGTAAATGATTAACATTATTGGTAGTTGGTAAATAGTCCAGTCAAAATAGACATTCCAGTTTGCATTAATTTCCAACTAGCTGGATTTTTGTGCAGGACTTGAATACGTCATTACAAATAATATGTCAAAAGTCCCCATCGATCCCGCTTGTGCGTTGTTTTTTATTCGAGATCAAAGGTCACAAATTTGCGTTTTTTGCTTATATCTCTGAAACAACGGGAACTATCGAAAAATGGTTCAGACAAAGTTTGTAGATCGTAAAATTATCTACAAAAAATATTTCAACACTTTTTCTTCTACAAAGCATCGCTTTCGAGATATCGTGACTTTAGACCGCAGGAAAATCGTATTTTCGCCTGTATGCACACATTTCTGCACCACCTCTGAGGTAGTGTACACGGCGCTTTTTTTTAACGTGGTTTCCCCAGTAGGAATACTCCACAATATATTTTGATCGAGGGAATGTAATGGGACACTATTTTATTGATAAAAATTTTTTTTAGTTAAATATAATGAAAATTTTAACAGCAAGAAAATTACATTCATTATCAAATTCTTCATAGTCACTCGTTTCTTCCTCTTCATGTCTTTTTCCTCTTCTTGCTCGATTTGTCTAGATAACTGCACTCTCTTATTGTTTCTTGTATTTTTCACAAAACTCATATATCTATACTTGTCTATCGATTCCATTTTTTTTGGAGCTCCACACATAGCAAGGAGAACACGAATTCCATTAGTGAGGATAACATCTGCTTACGAGTTAATATTTGTAAATACTCTTGCGTTATCAATCAAGTCTCCACGTTTTTCAAACAATTTGAATACTGTATTTTTGCTTCTTTCGAAAATTGCTGATGTCGTATCGCAGCCAGTTATCGCATGAAGGAATAATTTATGATGCTGACATTTTGGATACGCAGTTAAACTTTGTGAAGAATATATTTTTGTTTGAACTTGAGCTCTCCCAAGTTTTGAAAAGTAAATGATCTTATCACCAGGTGTTCGTGCAGTTGATATTATTAACAAATCCACACCTTCTCCAATAACGATAGTTGGATTGGTGCTACTGAATTGTTCAATTGCGGTTTCAATAATAAGGACATCAGCGTCATTTTGAGCTTGTTTCACAACAATATTGGCAGCTGCAAATTCTTCACATAACATCGAAATCAAACGAGATTTATTGTGAGTATTAGCAAGAAACTGCTGTTGGTTTGTCGGAACAGTCATTGATACGCAGGTTTTGACCCGAAAAATGAAGTGTCGCAGGCAGATGTTTCTCAAGGCCAACCGCCCAATAGAATTAGGGACGGACGATGACTCACTCAGAATTGTATATTTTTCACGTACTTGTGTGCATGGGGCAAATAAAACTATGTTCTAGTATTTTTTGTTTAAATGATTAACCCGATGATGCATAATGGCCACGTATGAGTGCATATTCGTGTTTTCTATGTTTAAAATAGCCATAATTCGAGAACAGTGCCCCGTAGAAGAGAAAGTGTTGATATATTTCTTGTAGACAATTTTACGATCTACAAACTTTGTCTGGACCATTTTTCGATAGCTCTCGTTGTTTCAGAGATATACGCAAAAAACGCAAATTTGTGACCTCCGACCTCGAATAAAAAACAACGCACAAGCGGGATCGATGGGGACTTTTGACATATCATTTATAATGACGTATTCAAGACCTGCACAAAAATCCAGCTTGTTGGGAATTAATGCAAACTGGAATCATAATTTAGTCTATTTTGACTGGATTAAAAATATTGTACTATATTCGTATTGTAAATTCATATTACGATATTCAATGGGTTATCAAACTCGGCCTAACGGCCTCATTTAACAAATTTCCCATCTCATTTCGTAATATGAATCTTCACGACACTTATATCGTAAATATCTTTTCCAATACGTTTGTATTTGTAGATATAAAAGAAAATATAACAACAAGTATCTTATACTTACTTTGCAAAATACACCCTGTTCACTTCATGTTATTTAATTAAACATGTTGCGAATGAGGATATTAATTTTGGAAGGAATATAAATTCTCATTCTTCGTGAGATGAGCGAGTAGGCCATTAAATCGGAATGATTACGAAATCTGGACCGTGAATTTTCCTTTTTGCTAAATTTTTTAATTATTTCAATCCATTTTACTGGAAACATTTTGTTTTCCCAATTTAAAATTTAATTACAGTTAAGTACCGTTCAAATATTTTTATTTGGCTATTTCAAATTCTTAGCCCATTATTCTTGTACCCAAATATAATTTTGGTGTTATTTTGTGAATTAATTATTTATTCCTGCCAAGATTTCATTTTAAATTATCACTAATGTACAAGTGATAATAAATTATAGCGTGAAATTTTCTATTCGATGGTTTCTTAAGAGGATGCCCCTTAATAATACGTCCTTAGAGATATTGATGATGCCAGAGTAATGTAATTTGGAATAATTTATAGGTATTCATATCCTATGACAAATATTGAGTTACATAATATGTACAGTGTGGAACAGCCAAATGGAGTGGATGTTACGTATTCCAGATCATTCTCGAAAATAAGGCGGAGGAGCCATATTCGTATCATATGGGAATTTCACTGGGGGCACTAATTGAGCACATTAATGCAGCAGCTCGCGTAACATTGCCCCCTCCTTAAGAGACAGTTCCTCCTGGAACTAACTAGGAAACTGAAACGAGATGACTGTATCGGCAACTGGTTCCCTTGTTACATTTTCCAGTTGCATGGAAGTAACATGCGACCATCTTCTCTGTTGGCTGTGTCTCCCGTGCTTGGCCGCAGACTAATACCTGCACTTCGGTGTCTCGGAAGATTACTTCTACCATGTTACGGATTATTCGCTAATCTAAATGCCTACATTCAATCTTGGGCATGGCTAGCCTATGCACGTCCAATTCAAGCACATGCTCCCTCAAGCTTCGTAACGCTTCCCAGACATCCTCGTACGTTGGTCTTTCGTCGAAGGTGTTTCTCGTCACTAGGTGGAAATTGTAGCGGGAGCCATCTTGCAGCTTCAGAGCTTTACCTGGTACTGGTAACTGGTTTTGCAAACGTCGGGCGCCACTCTTCTTTATGAATAGAGATGCCAGTCCGCGTGCATCGGTTACGCTGGCAGGGATGTTTATTGCCAGTGAGTATACCTCTGGAACGGTAAGCATGTCTTGTCGTCTCTCAGTGGTGACGCCGAATCTTGCTTTTCCGGTACCACCATAAGCACCCATGAACTCAACAAAAGCAGGATCGGCTATTTCCTGAAGCTGGTTCACTTCCTCATCGTGGTCACCCTCGAATGGCGCTAATCGGTTACGGTGTACCACCTTTGGCTTTCCGTTTGGGATCTTGCTGATACGATAGATGACATCGTTGATTCGTTTCTTCACGAGGTACGGGCCGTTCCAAGCTTTATGCAACTTTGGAGAAAAACCCTTCTATCTTCTTGGGTTATGCAGCCAGACTTTGTCTCCTTCGTGGAAACCTCCTTCTGTAGCTTGCGTATCGTACCTTTTCTTCATCATATCGCTAGCTATCTGGAGATTCGATCGAACCAGCTCGTGTACGTCGTCCATTCTTTTTCTCAGCTGGGTCACATAATCTTCACCAGCTATGTCTTCTCCGGGTCGGCATCCAAATTCAAGGTCGCAGGGTAATCTCATTTCGCGTCCGAACAGAACTTTTGCTGGTGTTTGGCCGGTAGACTCATTGATGGCGGATCTGTAGGCCATCGCAAATAGCGAGAGATATTGGTCCCAATCTCGCTGATGGTAAGATACTACTTTAGACAGGTATTTGCCAAGAGTTCTGTTCATTCGCTCTACCATTCCATCCGACTGTGGATGCAAAGCCGTAGTTCTCGTTTTCTTCATGCCGAGCTTTTCACAAACTCCCTGGAACAGCTGGCTTTCGAAGTTTCTGCCCTGGTCGCTGTGTATTTCCAGGGGCACTCCATATCGGCAAATGAACTCATTCAAAAGCACGTCGGCAACAGTTGCGGCTTCTTGGTTTGGAATGGCATACGCTTCTACCCATTTGGTGAAATAATCCATCACCACCAAAATGTACCTGCTGCCATTTGCTGTCGGTGGAAACTGTCCGGCAATGTCCAGGGCAATGCGTTCAAAAGGGCTTCCGACATTGTATTGCTTCATAGGAGCCTTTCTTCTTCCTTGTGGTCCATTGGTCGTAGCACAGGTAGAGCACTTCTTACACCAGTCCTTCACATCTTCGGAACTGTGCATCCAATAAAACCGTTCTCGCACTTTCTGGATGGTCTTCTTCACACCTAGATGTCTTCCTGACGGATTGTCGTGTAATTTCCGCAGTACTGCTGCTACCCTTGTTCTTGGAATCACCAACTGTCTTCTACTTTCGGAACCTTCATCGTTCTCGATTACTCGCTGTAGCAAACCGTTTTCCAGAACCAGCTAGTCCCACTGGGCCCAAAACGATTTCATCGTTGGCGAGTACCTTGAAATCTCCTGCCAAGTAGGTCGACAGTTTTCCTTTTTCGGTTTCAACTCTACTTTCTCTGCCAGTTCGTCGTTGTTCGGGGCTTGCCTAGCTGTAATATTCGGGTGATGACTAGTTTTCCATTTTCTTTGATTTTTTGTTCCATTCCTTGCCCCATTCTTTTAATCTTTTCTTCCACGGCAGAAATTTCATTTTTTATATCCGTCGAAATTTTATTTTCCATGTCCGACATTTTATTTTCTATGTCCGCCGAAAGTTTACTTTCCATTGACGAAATTTCGTTTTTTATATCAGACATTTTGTTTTCCATCGAAGACATTTTATTTTCCATATCCGTCGAAATTTTATTTTCCATGGATGAAATTTCGTTTTTTATGTCAGACATTTTATTTTCCATATCCGTCGAAATTTTATTTTCCATGCCCGACATTTTGTTTTCCATAGAAGACATTTTTTTTTCTATCGTCGAGGTTATAGAGGCGGACGCTTCGTCGGTGAATTCAAACGTTTCCGGGTCCAATCCATTGATAATCATAGCATTTTTCAGTCGTTCCACTAACGCTGACTTGGCCCCACTTGTGTCCAATTCGTAATCCTCCAACTCTCTTCGAAGCTCTGAAACTTTTAATTCACAAAGTTTCTTCGCCATCTTCCTGTATATTTATTTTTCAATTCCACTTCTGACACCAATGTAACGTTTATTCTAATTTATATTTACATTTAATTTATATTTACAGATTTATATTCAAATACAGTCCTTATTTAATAATTTATATAATACACTAAACACACGCTAACTATAATTTATATGAGAGTCACTTAATAAACACTTTATCGAGGCGCGATTGCTTTCTTCCAGTATCAACACTAACTGACTAATTAACTACGCTGCGATGCTCGTTGCCTATTTATATTCGCACGTATTGTAGTTCTAGAAACCTCTCGAAGTTCTGGTGGAAGCGCTGGGTTTTTCTAGATGTAACGTATTCCAGATCATTCTCGAAAATAAGGCGGAGGAGCCATAGTCGTATCATATGGGAATTTCACTGGGGGAACTAATAGAGCAAATTAATGCAGCAGCTCGCGTAACATAATGCTTGAGTTTCAAGAAAACCCAAAAGTTCCTGCCAATATAATATGGTTTCAGCAATAACAAAATCAATGTCCAGCAATACCTGAACAAAATTTTTCCATATCGGTGGATAGGGAGGCGCGGATCGATAAAATGGCCAGCACGATCTCCCGATCCGATGCCATTAGACTACTTTTTATGGGTATGTGTCAAAAGTATAGTATACAAAACTAAACCCCTTAAATTAGATGACATGAAAAAACAAATCACGCTTTCGATTAGATCAGGTACGCCTGAAATGTTAAGGTACGTTAGAAAACATTTCTATAACAGATTAGCATGTACCCATCTAATGTAATCTCTAGGTTCACCACCAGACGATTCCAGTTAACGCTCAAATCCATCAAAGACATATTGGATTGCTCCGATTGAATTCATTTGGTACTTCAACTACTCAACCAAAAATTGCTAACGTATCAATAATCATGGTTGATAAGAAATGTTAAATTCCAATAACAAATTCAATCAGCACCATTTTTCATTTTATTTTTAAAAATATTTCCGGAAGGCATGAACAAAGCACGCACTAACAATTAAAGCACAAACAAAAGGATACAAATGCAGGGTACAATTAATAATGTTTAATTCTTTTTCATTCAGAATATAACCATTAAAAACATTTTATGATAAAAATGTCAGATTCTACGTTGCCAATTTCCGAAATATTGATAATACCTAACTTATATCGCACAATAAAAATTGTCCATTTGAAAATATTTCGAATATGTACGAGAAAAGCTGTAAACTTATTTTATTCATATTTTAAGCTCAAAATAAATGTAAGGCTATTCTTTATTCCATAAAAAAATACCATCAAAAATAAATCAACATAAATTTTATGCCGGACAACACAGGAACATCCATTTTTATTTAATATCTCAACGTCCCGAGGAACTATTGGAGTAATTCATCATCATAAAAGATATACAGGATGTAGACAATGGCCATTACAGGAACAATGTACGTTCAGCTTTGGTTTATCTTTTACAACCAATGGACCTTGCAAAAACCTTCAGGACTGAAATTGTGAAAAATTACAAAGGTAAACTCAAGGAATGCTCAAATTGTGCTTTGTTTGTTTTTGCAAAAGAACACTATAGACTGTTTAAGAACCAATCGGAAATAAAATGACCAAAATCACATACTTATTAATCTGTAGTTGAATATATTTACATAATAGTTATTTATAATATAAGGGATGTGAGTAATATTAACTAGTCAGGAACGATTTTATATATGTATATATTATGTTACGTATCAATCCCAATATTGTACGGAGCCGGCTCTGTACAAGCGATTTTGTACCAAGACCGGAAGGGGTAGGAGACGCAAATTTCGACTTGGAATCATCTATTATAAAATTTGAATTCCCACGATAGAATTATGGAAAATGTCAAATAAATACATAAATAAAATTATATGTAAGAAAACATGCTTGAGTTGGTTTTTGAGGACATTCTCATCCTGCTTAGTGAAATTCACCATACAAACTCGATTCAATTTATAAGTATTTTTTTAATAAATAAATTTTTTTGTGCGATTGCTGTCTGGATGTTTGATCTGAATTTTGTCATTCTGTATAAATAATAAAAACTATCAAAAACATGATTGTTTCCAACAAAAGAAGACTGGCACGGATATATTTCGGCCTTAAAATATTAACCCATATACTCAAAAGTATTTATTGGCGAAATTCAAACTTAGTATAGAGTATCTCAAAAAAGAATCTGTAGTTTATATTCTGTGTAACGGATGGTGGCCTCTCTTTTGAACTTGTCAGATTTCCATAATTATCCCTTGAATAGTATTTATTCAAATAGGTAATAATTTTGTTTGGTACGCTTGCTTCTTTTTCCATTCCTGTGTTTCTATTTGGAGCAGAAAATTGAAATGGACAATATAACTTGTTATTTATCATTAAAACAATGAGAAAAATACATCCTTTAGTATCTTAGTAGACAAAGTGAATCTTGATTTTATCATATCTCAACTTTTCAAACGAAGTTTCCTCCTGAGACAGTCGAAGGAACGTCTACTAAGACAATCTGGTGTAAAAATATTATTACTCTTGTCAAGATACAAACCATTCAAACTGCCCTGAAATGGAATAATAAGATATTTTTCTGAAGGTTGACGAACAAGTGCAGCTCTCTCTTTATTGCATATTTTATTCATACGCGTACGGAAAAAAAAATTATCCGTACGTGTACGGATAAAAATGCTGTCAAATAAATTTCTATAATAAGATTGACCACTGGCAAGCTGTCAAATATATAATTTTTAATAAGATTTACCTATGTAATATCTAAAATTGAAGCGATCTATTTGAAAAGTGAAATTTATGTCATTTTCTTAATTAAAAACAAATTTAGGGCGCGGTCGAGGAGCGAACCCGCGTACTCTTCGTTAGAAGTCCGATGTTGTACCAACTAATCCAAATCAACTGTTATAATAGTAGGAAAATGTAATCATCTTGTAAGGTATTCATGATAAGTATGTATGAAGTATGATGAACAATAATAATTTCACTTTCAATTTCTTTAATTATCCGACCAATTAATAATTGTAATAACCTACCTATATTATATAGTTAAACTACTTGAATTTTTGTCACTATTGATAGTTGTTGTTAATTTTGAAATAAATTATTTTGACTTCAATTGTAACATTTTGTGTATTAATGTCAGATGTTGATTAGACATTATTTGGTGAAATCATCACGTGATCGTAGGAAAAATAATGTACATCACTCGTGCGAAAGTGATTTTTCACACTCGTGTGATTGTCGCACTCGGCTCATGCCTCGTGCTACAATATTTCCCACTCGTGTGAAAAATGTCACTTTCCGCACACGTTATGTAAGTAATATACTATATCAATATTTCAAGCTATAAAGGTTCACAGTAAAATATTTTGTTAATATTCAAGTTTTTATTAACTTATTAAAATGTATGCAAATGATACGTTTCAGAGCAATTAGCGTTTATTACATTTTCCTCGTTTCTACATGCGTTGTACGTATATATATTTTTTCCGTTTTCATTTCCTTGGTAAAAGTTCAAATTTATTTCGCCCTTGTACGTTGTATATTCCGGAAATTATATTTGCTGGAATAAATTCATAATTGTCACAGTTATAAACTTAAAATTGTATTTGTACTACTTTTAAAAATATGCAAATTATATTAACCTGGTTTATCCAATATGCTTCTATTATAAATTTATTATTTGCACGAACTGTCCATTTTAATTGGTTTAAATATCTCAGGTATTTTAATTTCCGCTGCCATTGATATTTTGGTTTTATTACATTAGCAATATAAAGGGATGAAAAGTGACGACCTTCTGGAAATACACTTTGAAACGTGACATTTTATTACAAACGTATTTACACCAATTAACTTCATTCAAAAGCAGATATTTTATTCAATTTTAGTTGGGTTTAATCACATGTTTTAAGAATTCTGAAGAATAATCAAATTTGAGAATACTTTCTGGTTCTAAAGTTATTTTTCAGTGTTTCTTTTATCGCTCATATTTAAAAAAATGCAAACATCAAAAATCAATTTTACGTTTGCTATTCTACCACTAGAAGTAGTAGTACACAATAATATCAAAATAACATTATTTTCCTTTAATAAATTTGGAATATTCGAATGTTTGTAATCATATTAAGGGTCATCTACCAAATTCGACCTTGCACAATTATGCTTTGTTTATTTTTTTGTTTCCCTACGTCTTCACGTTTAATTTCACATAACGAATGAAACATTACTTTATTATCATTATTTATTATTTTTTGTACTAGTTTTAGGTTCCTTTTTGTTTATATAAGTTCGGCTTTTTCTTACATTTTATAGGGCACATTTATATTAAGCATTAATTTTTTTTTCTCTTTTTAACTATATACTAACTCTAAGTTTCTATAAAAAAGTTTTTCTTGTATTTTAGATTTTGGATAAGTCAATTTTTTTTTGTACTTCCAAATCCTTGCTGTAAAACTTCTGTTTTTATAAGCAATAAAGATTATTATTATTATTATAAGTTCACATAACGAAAATTTTATTAGAAATATAAAAGCTCCGCAACATGTAGGTAGCCAAGCGGCCCAAGCGGATTTTGGTTCACGTACTACTCTATAAGCTTCGTCAGTAGACCGGCGAGACCGGCGAGCGTGGTATCAACAATGGAACGGCACGCGACTACCGAAGCAGAGAGACAATGTCAGTCATAGAAGGATAGAAAAGCGAGAGATGGATTTTTATTCGATATTTTAGTGGTAGCAACCGAATTTCAATAAGGAATTGTACGGTCATAAGTAATTTGAGGATTCTGAGATTTTTATATAGTATTCATAAAGCTTCAAATTAGACTTCTCATCAATTAGTTTTTCCATTTAATCCATATTTAATTCTTTACAAGGGCTCAAACTTTGCTTAATATGTGTAATTACCTCATGATTCGTATTTTTTTCAACAAAATTTGGTTAGCATTTCAAAGTTTTTATTCGATGAGAACTCTAAGTTCCACATTAATCTACATGATATATTTTTTCCTTAATTTTCAATACATCCATTACCTCAAAATTCTTTGCCAAAAATACGATATTTTGTCAAATCGCTGCCGATAGATTCCCTTTAAGATAATTTTAAGTTTGCTCCAGTAGGGGAGAGTGGGGAAGCTGAAAACTGTTATAGCTTTTGTTCCGCTTTATGGATTTTGACAAACTTCGTATTATATGAGAGATGATTCAATGTCCAATGAAATATCATATAACCGTTATATTCCAGTGTTTTTAACAGTCCCTGGGTGGCGGTGATTGAACAAATATTTTATTTCCAACTCTTGTTGGGAATTTTCAAATTCAAATACCTATATATTTTCTGATCAGGGAAAGGATGGAATTTGAGAAAAATATTGTTGAAAACCTTTCTTCAATATTTATTATCCATCTTTAAACACTAGTGTTTAAAGTGATGTTTTGTGAATGTCCATCCCGTGTTTTGGATGCGGTTTTAGTGACGGAAGTACAAAAAAATTCAAGCATTGTGTTAATATTTTTCAGTTGTGTTTTGGGGCTACAATTAAAAAATATAAATATCTAACTAGCTACTATTGCTGTGGAGATCATTTTTGTGTAAGTATTCATACAGGGTGTTTCATTGGGAAATAGCCTCACTTCAACTGTAGATGGGGATCACTTTGGTGCTTCCAAAAACCTATATTTGATGTGTCTCCTGCCCTTCATAACCGAGATACAGGGTGTTTTATATATTTATCCTATTTCTTTCGAGCCTCATAACTCCCAAGTTACCCTGTACATTATTTTGATAACCAAGACCTAGAACCTTCATCAAAAGCATCTTCAAAGAGATAATGCAGGTCCGGCTTGACAAAAAATTTCAAAACTCGTCTTTCCTAAAAACAACACCCTGTATATAGATTTTTTTGAAATTGCTGTTCATAATTGGAAAGAGTATAAAAAATCGAATCTACTATTTCCTTTTCATTGCCCCGCAGACAATTTTACTACCAACAATTTACCGTCAAAGTATAAATTTATGCACGTTTTGGGGGTAAACAATGGTATCGGAGAGGTTTTTTTTTTATTTTTTAGCTTAAAATGAAATCTATTTAATGCATCTAGAGAAGCATCCTAGAAATTTGATTGAGTTTGTATGTTTACGAATACAGACCACTAAAAAATGTTATTACAGGGCCGTACTTAGGAATACCCATTCAATATGTTTCGAATATTTTGAACACCCTGTATAAGGATATGTATCTGGAAACTATGCACTTCTACATTCAGAATAACAAGAGTACAATACGAGAAATAAGTTTATACTTCAAAAAACAGAGAGATTTTTATTAATTTTATTAAATTGACCTGAAAGTCTAACAACATTGTCCAAACGAAGCAAGTCTAACCTACAAAAATTGCAGTATAAATTTATTTCTTGTATTTTACTCTTGTTATTCTAAATTTAGAAGTGCATAGTTTCCAGATACATATCCTCATACAGGGTGTTCGAAATATTCGAAACATATTGAATGAGTATGTCCTGTATGTAAGTACGGCTCTGTAATCACATTTTTTAGTGGTAATCATACAAACTCAATTGAATTTCTAGGATGCTCCTTTAGATGCATTGAATAGATTCCATTTCAAGCTAAAAAATAAAAAAAAACCTTTCCGATACCATTGTTAACCCCCAAAACATGCATAAATTATTACTTTGTTGATTCGATTTTCAATACTCTTTCCAATTATAAAGAGCAATTTAAAAAAAATCTCTATACAGGTTGTTGTTTTTAGGAAAGACGAGTTTTGAAATTTTTTGTTAAACCGGACCTACATTATCTTTTTGGAGATGCTTTTGATGGAGTTCCTAGGTGATGGTTATCACATGTACCAAATTTCAAAATAATATACAGAGTAACTTGGAAGCTATGAGGTTCGGAAGAAATAGGAAAAATTAATAAAACACCCTGTATCTCGGTTATGGAGTGCAGGAGACACATCAAATATACGATTTTGGAAGCACCAAAGTGATCCCCATACACAGTTAAAGTTGGGTCCTTCCCCAATGGAACACCCTGTATAATTAAGTGTGTGAATTTGCCTGTACGAACACAGTCATTCTATCAATTCACGAATAATATCCAGCACTGACAAAAATAGAAACCAACTGTGAAAACGTCAAAAAACACTTATTAATAGTGAAAGTAGAATTTATAGAATAATCTTATAACCATCTCTTCCATTATGATTTCGTTCACCACTAAATATTATTATCAACATTGAGGAAACAAAATATTTTAAGTTTACCACCTCATTGTTTCATTTTCTACTTTTTTTTGCGAATCTTTAGATACCATGATATATTTATTAATCATTTACAAATATGCAAATAAATGTAGAAACCGCGTCTCAATATCTATTTCCTGAGCGAAGATATGAGAAAAAATAGGTATAGGTGCATGGAAATCGGATTTTGACTCAGTATCACCGTAACCACATCCAACAATTAATTTCGTAACAAAACCAGTAAAAATTTCCATTTTTTGTCCAATGGTTATCTGAAAAATATTGTCGTAAAAGATACCTTCATGGGAAAGAAAAGATTCCAATGAACAAAAAGCCGGCTAACGTTTTCAAAAAAGCTGATATTTGGACGCGGAAATTTTCGATTGAGAATCAGGGTGCTTTTTTCGGTACTGAGTCAAAAAAGGTGGAAAAATAAATATTTCAAAGTAAATAAATCTCAGTGTATTTCTGACATAAAAAGGTAAGTTTTCACAAATTCCGTGAGAAGAATTTTTTTTTTCTCTAAAATATAAAAATAAGAAACCAAACACTTGGTTATTTGAACTTTTCACATAAATTTTGGAGTTATGTGAAAAAAGTGCGAACACAAGAGTTGAAGATATTCTTATCACCTACAACTTTTTTCCATAGGACTTGTAGTTTTGCCGGAAATCGGAATAAACCGTTTCCACTCTTTAAAACTCACCCCTTCTACTTCCCGACCTCAGATCGCCCGTAAATGTTTTTTAATTCCACTTTTGTCACATTTTATCCATTTTCCATTGAATTTCCTTCAAAACAAGTGTGAAGTGAGCTCACTCAGGAATTTCTAAATTGTTATTTCGAGTAGATCTATAGCATAAATTATAATTTAATGTATTTCAGATTGAAATCAATTATGTACAGTACCCATTTGAGGTCGACATAAACCAATTACCAGTGGTTTTCCGGTTTTATAATTCACTAATCAATTATGTAATAGACATCTCAAACTAATAACTCCATTCATTATTGACTTATAGCCGGCAATGGTACATTAATAAATTAAACTTTGGAATGTTTTTTAACCCTCAAGCAACGCATGTGAAAATATGGAAAAACTACTTATTCATTTCAGCTTATCATGTGTACCTCACGTTTAAGCTGTCACCAATGTTTCGTAGAAACGAATGACAATATTTAGCCAACCGTCGTATTCAGTTCGCATACATATACACTCTTGACATGGGTAATATGAACACAGCATTATTTTGCATAAAATAATGGTATCCGTCATTACACTGGAATTTTCCGCCTTCATTCTATTTTAATACACTTCCGCTACAGGGTTGGTAATAAGTTGTCAATGGAAAAACTATGTTCATTCAAAAAATAACAACCAAAAATGTTTTTCCACTACTAGCTGTGACGTTAATAATTATTGCTTCTTCTAGCCAACTGAGAAGTTGAATTTCTCTATTAGTGGTTAAAACTTTTTTTATTATTAACCTAGGTCAATAATGGACTGATTCAAATATTTATCCAGAAATAGAAGTTTAACAAAAAATTGTGCAGCATTATTTTGTATACCCAGGTGATTCGCGCTCAACCAAAAATAACTGATGACATAAGAAGTACGTTCATAATCAAATTCTCCATGAAGTGAAAACAGACAGTGTACTTGTCAGTCAGACGACGAGGTAGACGCTTCTCGTGTTGCGTTTGTGAGTGCTGTGGTGTATGAGTATAGCTCTTACACTCAAGGTGTTGTGTTGTGAACGCGATACCGCTGTCATATTTTAGTATAGGGAAAAATCACGAACCGCGAGATGGCGCTGCGAAATCCAAAATGCCGGATCGGAGGGTGAACAACAAATATTCTGTCATTTGATATTAGCTTCGTTTTCGAAATTTTTGTGTTGTATTGCTGGATTTGTGTCATAAGATATCTATTAATAATGCCTGTGAAAGTAGAGATATCAATTTCGGATATTCTGGATTGTTGGTGAACGTGTTCGGCCAATTAATGAAGGTGGGGTTCCAATGAAAAAGTTATTAAAAGCTTATGTATGAGATCTCCAACAATATTACAATCCCCTATTATAAAACTCAGTGAGTCCTGGATTTGTCAATGTTCCTGTAAAGAAGGATTGGGAGGACACTGCAAGGATATTATTGCTACATTGATTTATATTAACAGGTAAATAAGTTTTCTCAATTACCTAAGAAAGCAAGTAGGTAGATGATTTCAAAACCACACATCCCTGTTTGCCTCCTCTCTTTTTCATGTTTCAGATATGAGATGCTAAAACCAGTAAGCTGTACTGATCTCTGGATCAAAAATAGGGAAAGGAAAAAATACATAGAGAGAATCAGTAGGCCAGAACCATTTTAGTCATTTAGTCACCCAGGAATTAAAAAAAAAGGAAATACAATACAACAGCTGAACTGAACAAAAAAAACTTTAATCTTCTTGCCTACAGTAAGTTTTAGACAATGAAAACGAACAATAATTAAGTCATTTGAATATGTTGAACATCAGCACTTTTTTAATACCTGCAGGTGTAGGGGATTCTGCTTTGGCAACATTTTTGGGAAGATATCGTCAAGTAAAAGAACAAATGGGTGCACCAATGGGTGACTTTATGCAATAATAAAAACAAATTTTGCTTTTCATATCATTTAATCTATTTTATGCAGAATACGAATAAAGAAACATTTATAATACTAATTGACTAAATGAAAAAATATAGAATAAAATATGGTATAGCAAAAATAATAAACCAGAAGTAATTGTTTTGAGTTCTCACTTACTGTCGGTCACTTCCACATATATATATTTTTTGTATGTTGATATTTAGTCACTGGAAGGTTCTGACTAGGAAAGGATCCATTTTTCAAATGCTCCCTCTGTGTTGTGGAGGTAACTATATATTGAATAATAAAAAATATAAATTGAAGTGAAGAGAATCTGATGGTAAAATTATTGAACTTACCACAAAAAAAACCTCTTTCAGAAAGTGCTTGCTGCAAATAAGCATGTATTTTGAGATAGGCTTCCCTATCTTTAAGGATTTTTTGCCATTCCTTTACTGCCTTGGGATTCAAAGGGAATTTATGTAGAGAAATATCCGAAGTACTGTATGATGCACATTGAGGAACTGAGCACATTTTGCGTGATCTTACCTCCTTATCTCTTCCAATCCGCTGCATTTTAAGATTTGATGTTTATTTGAAACAACTATTGTTCATAAAATTACGTAAAAATATATCACTTTCGACCTAAATCACTTAAAATTGTATAAAAATCTCACACTTCACCCATATAAACACATTTGGGTTAGTTTGTTGTTCACCCTCCGAGTATTTCGAACGATTATTTGTAGATGTCGCCCACTCCGAGATTCTTCCCTATTAGGTTTGTTCCAACCCGTCGAAAAACCGTAACATGACGATCACGCTCATGCGCAGTGATTAAAATGCGTTCCAACCGAGACGTGATGGTTTATCGGACGATCCTATTTGCGTTCCAGCCTGCCTTAGGATCATTCATGTAACGGTTTCAGAACGGTAATTTCGATACACGGCTCAAATTGAATACTGTTTTTGGACTGACTTGCGCATTGATACTGTATTGAATTAAACAGCTGTTTTATCTGTCATTTAGCTTGGTTATGTTTCTTGCACTCCTTCAAGCGTTTTGACCCATTTTTCGATTTTTAATTTTTCTAATGTTTTGTGTGGCGTTTGGTATGTTACGGTATATTAATCTTGCTTCAGTAAAGAAAGTTCTATGTAAAAATGAGTGACGATGGAATTAGCGATTTTTCAGAATTTGATAGTACAAGCAAAGATGATTTGGAATTAATTCCCAGTTGAGAATGAAAATTATTTAGGTAAAAACTTAATTTGAAGTAGATACCAACTCAATTAGTTAATAATGTTGTGAATTGGGCTGATACATCTTTTAAAAATATTATTTTAAAAAATAGGTCCATATAATATATTCTTATTAATCCTACTGATCTGATCGTACGAAATGCAATCACAAAACCGTTCCAACCCGGCAGTGATTTTTATAGACATGTAACCGTCTGAATTTAACGCCTGCGCATATAATCGATCCTAGCAGTTCTGAAACCGTTTCGTGATCGTACAAAACTGGAACAAACCTATTGAAATAGTATATAATGTCAATTCTTTTCAATTTTTGTCTCAAATTTAGCTGGTAGTGGAAAAATGTATATATCACGGTGGTGGAGACATTTCTAAACCTCACGAAGTATTTTTTGTGCTCGTTGAATAATAATAGTCTTCACCGTGTTGGTGTTTAATATACTATTGTACACACCAACTGATATACAAAAAAGTGAGGATAAATCAGTACGGAATGTTTAATTTGGAACAGTTTCACTGACTTTTATCAACTAAAGCCAATCAATTGGATATTCAATATGAGCGATACTTTATCTGGTGACAAAAAACGGAAATATCTCTGTGTACATTATTTTATAACCTCGCTTCTCTTTGCCATAAGATTTCAATTATTTGATTTCTATTGATATGTTACCTTTTGAGCTTTTTTATCTTTTTTCTAGTTTTATTGGTTGTTTTATTAGTATTATCTATTGGATTTATTGAGAACATTATTTTAGGATTGTTTGTGTTTATATATTTTTATTGAAGTGTATCAGTGCGATTTATAATTGGAATTTGTTATGTAATTGTTTGCTGCAAAATTTGTCACTATGAAGTTGAAAAAAATCACCTATGGTATTTTCACTTTTTAGAATGAAACAAAAATCCATTCTTTTCTCCTTGGAAGTAACTCAATTCCCATCTACGTTTAAAAACAAACACGTTTGCCCTTTTCAGGGGGAAATGAATGAGAACTCAACACTTTGTTAACATCCTTTTTAGGGCGGGTTTATCAATGCTCGGTTAAATATTGTAGCCTTCGGCTTAATCTTAGCTTAGTGTTTATCAACTGCCAGTTTGCATTAGCTGGCAGTCAAACTTTCGGCTACCCTAGCTGCCTCTATCAAGTTGATGTTAACCATAGAACATACAGTTAAATACGAGAAAGTGGTGTTTCGTTATTCTAACCATAGATTCTAACTGACAACTGTGTCATGATTTTTTCATGTTTGCTTATATTTTGCAACAAAGATTATTCCAACTTTAAATTTGATTGTATTATTATCGTTTAGGGTGAAATCGAGAAGCTTATTTGATTAATTTATAGTAGTTTAGAAGCATCCAGGTTCTGTGTGTTTTTCATTTCATTGTAATTGTCAATTTGTATCTTGAGGAACTTGACGACCTTTTCGATGAAGAGCTTTGAGCCTGGCGAAATATTGGAATGTGTAGAGTACGAAAGACGACCATATACTGTTAAAGAACGGATAAATCCCTTTGAAGAGCTCGATGATGTCGAGTTTATTACTCGGTGTCGACTATCTAAACCCAGTGTTCTCATGATACTCCAACAAATTCCAGCTTTTCTCGCCAGATCACAGCATCTGTCCTTTTGCATTCTATTATACTTTTATGGTGAATGGCTACTTTTATAAGTACCTAATTGTCGCTCTGACTCAATGAAATTGGGAAATCTTTTTTGTTTTTTGGACATGCTCAACTGCAAACAACTCATCAAAGCACAACATAGACGAAATAAAAATAACAGTACCACATTTTGACACTGAGAAGTGAAATTTTCCACGATGTTGTCAGAGTAAGCTTACGGTGAAATAGAAAAATAATAAGTTTCACCTCTATATTCTTGATTCAGTGTGTTATAACAAAATATGCGAATAAAATTTATAATATTTTTATATCATGTAACGGCTGATCCTCCTTACACCAAATTAAAATGAGAAATTTACACTTTGACAACATTACACTCACGTTTATAACCAGAACAAGGTTGTCAAATGCTTAATTACACTTAGCCTCCAGTTAGCTAGCTGTCGGTTATGTGGTGCATTGATAAACGCTTTCTATTGTAACCGAGACTTTGACTGAGGGCTACATAGCTCACAGATTTAACCGGGCATTGATAAACCCGACCTTAGTCCAGGGACGACACAGGAACACAACAGTAGTGATTCTTGAACTCATTATTTTAACATGCCTACTTAATATACTCACTTTGGCAACAAACCATTTCGAAATAAATTTCAAGTCTAAATAAGACTATAATAACCTAGTCTTTAATAAATGTAAACACAAACAATCCTTAAATGTTGGGTATTAATGAAAATTGAGTGAAGCGTGCGGAACTTGTATAGTGTAACTAATGTTAATGTGATGACCTTGAATTGTATTACAAATTTTATGCAGGTTAATTTTAATCCACTATATTAATTTGAATTACATTTGAAAAACATTATTTCACAATATTCGAATTTATAAAAAAAATTTATGCACGCCATTTGGGCGGCTTTTTCCTTCTAAGGGATTAAAAATATGGGTCGTCACATTAACAATAGTTACACTATACTCGCTGATGTTGACGTAAATCTGTATAATTAATACAATTAACAATACTTATAAAACTACCAATATGATTAAAAAAAAACGCGAAAGGCATCGTCTAAACTACAATCAAACGATGGAAATATTATATAGAAGATAATTGAGGTTAACAACAATGTACAAAGATGTAGTTTTCTCATAGCCGCTCCGGAAGAAGCAAAAATTTTGTTGTGGACCCTCACATTTTTATCAGTATCCTTGACCTACGAGATGTAGCTGCATCGTCTATTTCGGGAGTTATTTTTTGAAATGCATCTACTATTCGTTAAACTATTAAACATATTCTTGCACACATGCTCTGGCTATTAATTTTCTCTAAAAAGTCTAATGTTATGCCCAAGATTTGAAATTGTTAATTCGACTACAGGCTAAGGACTCAAACAAGGTGATGGTTTTTCAAAGACGAAGCGTGATAGAATCTGCTTCACCACCACCAATGCTTCACCATTGTATCTCATACAAAACATAAAAATATTGCAATAAAAAATCCAGGACTGTATATGAAAAAATTAAAATGATGGTGACCCTGTAGAGACGAAACGTTGTGATGAAATTTATTGTAAAGTTGTGAGTATTTTTTTAAATCTTTTATAGTAACAACGGCACATTCAAGGAACGAAAAGGACCATATCCAGAGCTAGTCGAGATATTTAAAATTTTCCCAACCACCTTATTTTCCTTTAATGTACCAAACTTTTTCTTATTCAATCGATATTGTATCGTCAATTATTGAATCCAGTTAACTCAGTATAATACACTTTTGTGAGCGCTACCCGTAGATCTGTTGTTCTCCATGACATTATCTTATTTCACCTTAAAATATATTTTTCCTAAATGCACCTATATCTCCAAGCTTCTATTGTGTAGAAGAGTATGCTTTGTTCTGATGGTCCGGTATGAATAATAGAAACTAAAATTGTTGGTTCAACAATTCACATGTTATGTAAGCATTTAAAATTTTCGTAAAGGGTAAATAATCCATTACCGACTATTGTTTTTGTTGATGAATTTATACACAAACGCTCAAGGGCCACCGTTGTAACATTAAAAACATATGGTAATATTCACATAAAATATTCAGGTATATTCAAATCCGCTTGGTACATTACTTTTAGTATCCAATTGGAATTGAAAATTCAATTTCAATGCCGGGTTAAATTTTAAGACCCAACGTTCTTTTAAATGATATTCTAACTATCACAACGGAAAATCTACACGGTTATTATGACTTGAATGGCAATCAAGAACTGATCATCAATATAATTATTTAACCTACTTTTCACAGGCTTTTGACTTTTGTCTGAGCTTCCTGCAAAAACGCATAACTTCTTAATAATAAGTTCCATACAAATTCAAACAAGAAGTGACAAAACCAAATCTCCTTTTCATAATAACTAGGTGGGTAGTTCCGTTTAATCTCCTTTATTTATGTTCACCAATTTTGATAATACCAACGACAGTAGAATGGTGCTTACTCCTTTAAACCTCATCAACGAACTTTTAAACACTTGGGGCGTTGAATGCAGGATTGTTTTCAGAAAATATGTATACCTAATTTGCATGCATTTTATCTTCTCACTATTTTCTGATTCAGCATATTTCGCTCCTAATATTAAGCACAACCATTTTCTAGTATCTTGTTTCCATCACCTGAACTGAAGACGTCAATATACCAGAGGCGGACATATTAATTAATTTGTAGCGTCAGTATATAAAAGTAGCTTCATTGTAAGCTCACTTATTTTCAATTCAAGCCAACTTTAGGATCTTGAAATTATTTGAAAAAAAATATTATGTAGGTACTTCGGAAGTTGACATATTATAGTGTATAATACATGTATATTCGTCCCTATTCGGAATCACGTTATGTTATTTAACGACTGTCGTTAAGTGTGAATTTCTGTAATAAAACGCTATGACTAAAAATACCGCTTCTGTATCATCATGCGCATAGTTATGTCAAGGAGAATCGTTATTTTGTCACTTATAATTGCACAAGTGGTTTGTATTTTATCGGGTAAATTTGGGTTGTTTAATAAGAAACTGTCAACTATTAAAAGCACGACACCGAAGGTGGACTGTTTTTAGGTTGACAGTTATTCGAGTCAAATTGCTAAAGGAAACAGTTTAGAATTTGAACAACACAAATTTACCCAATATCAATACAAACCTGGAGTGTAATTCGGCAGGACAATTTAATGAATGAGAAATTTGGAAACATATCAATGCAAACTTTATTTATGAAACATTAAAAATAAACATATTTTTATTTTAATGTACAATTATTAAAAACGCAGTTATTGAAATTCATACTAGGAACAGCGATATTGATGAACAAATGAATAAGTGAAAAAACCACTAGTGTATTTGTCAACAGTAAAAACACAAGAGTTTTTTTTTATCGGATAAATTTCTCTTTGCAACGAAACAGTTTTGCC
>CAJUYG010000775.1:96609-128178 GCA_910591675.1 Galerucella calmariensis
CAACGAAACAGTTTTGCCAATCACTAATTTTACGAGAAAAACTGACATGATAAAATCGCAACACCGAAGGTGAAGCGATTTTATCTAATGTCAGTTTTTCGAGCAAATTTAGTGATTGGAAAAACTTTGAGTTGAAGAGAAATTTATCTGATAAAAGAAAAGATCGAGTGTTTTTCGGCAAGATAGATTAACTACAGAATATATGGATGAACAACAAAAATAATTATCTTCATTAACTTGCGACTCATTGTCATTGTGTAAAAGTGACGTCCCCCTACTAGATATTGAGGAAGAGGAGTTTTTATCGCGATAAAAAAGGATGCACCTTTTTTATCGATGTCAAAGTGACAATAACATTTCCAGGTATATGACATTTTAACATTGTAGTTAATTTATCGCTGTAAAAGTTAAAGCTAACTTTTGCCGCTGTCAAAGTGACAATTGCACTGTGGCAAATGCGATTTTTTATACATGAATTAAATTGTCATCGTTATTTTTTGAAAGTCTGTTGCACAAAACAGTCTAACCCATAGGAGTGAAAGTTTATAGGATGACCTTGAATATAAAAATGAGGTTTCAAACCCATCCACCTGAAGCGCTAGGTGCAATAGAGTTGTCGAAACAGGCCTGGCAGCTAAGGCCTTTGGCACGAAAAGAAGAAAATATTTTAAAATTCATCAATGCTGTCATATAGTTGTTGTCACCATTTTCTTTTATAGATTGTTCCCTTTTACCATTTGCTGCTGTTTTTTGTGTTTTAATTTGGTACTGTAAGTTTTATGAAGTGTGATAATTCATAATATTTATAATGGTTGGTGTGAAGTGTTGTGTTCCTGGGTGTACAGACATTACATCAAAACGACATAGGTTTCCCAAACATGACCCTTTGTTGTTGAATGAATGGGTTGCCTTTATTCGCAATCAAAAACTAAAGGAATTAAGCGCTGAACAGATCCTACAAAGTTTGCAACAGATATTTTGAACCACAATATATTGTTATTGGGACCAAAAGGGGCCTCACTCGCAAAGCTGTTCCTACAATTCTTTCAGTATTTATCAAAAAGTGATGGGAAATACGTAATATTATCACTCTTAGGCATTACTTAGCGCGTGGTAAAATGTAAATTGCCTTTAGGAATTCCTTAAAATGTAAATTGCATTTAGGAATTCCTAAATTCGTTTTAGGTATTACCTGACTAGGAAATGGTTAGTGAAATCGGGCATTAGCCATTCAAAAAACAAACTTCCATTTAAAAAAAGCACTATGAAATAGTTCTGAACCCATCCACTGCGATCGCTGAAATTCTTCTTCCCTTAGTCTGTTTTTCGGCCTCAGCTGCCTTGCCTATTTCGACAACTCAATTGCAACTAGCGCTTCAGGTGGATGGGTTTGAAACCTCATTTTTTCATTTTAGGTAATCCTATTGGACTTTCATTTCTATGGGTTAGACTGTTTTGTGGTCTGTTGGACTATTTTGACAGCTTGTTATGTCTCAACGATCTAGCTAAGTGAAAAAAATGTCAAGAATCTAATCAGTTTTTATTATATATTCGTGGTGATTTGTCATTTTTTGCAACCAAACATAAATAATAAATTTATTAGCAAACTGTTCCCAAAAATTGTTAATTATTTTATCCTCGCATGGTTTGTTCTTCCCTTTTATTATAATAGGATGATTTTCTAAAAATTCCAACAGCATCTCATACTGTGTCCTTGTTGTTTTTCCATTTATAATTATATACAGTAGAAAAAATTGACCTTTACCCTGACGTCACTAACAATGAACAGTAGTAAACACAAACTTTATATACCTCATCCTTTTCTACTGACAGTAAAAACACATCATACAATATACGTACACTTGTCTTTCAAGCAATGACATACGTTCTTATGTAACTCTAATTATTACTTCCAAATGTTGAAAAGAGATAGCACCAAAAACGATTAATCGGTTGTATTCATAAGAATTTATTTTGACCTCTTATGACTACTGTCATTATTTTGATACATCGAGTTTTGTCCAAATCGTTCCATCATTTGCATTCGGATAAATTCTATAAAATCGGTTTTGTTTCAAGACCTCTAATTTATTATTTTTATTCCACGATAAGTACAGAATTTACTGTTTCGCATTTAATGAATATTTCCAACTTAACCTCACTTCTTAGACGGTGGCTGAACAAGATAAACAAGTAGTCTACGTATTTACGCACACGACAAAGTAATTGTAGCCATTTTTGACTCATTGATTGATTTCGCGAGGCTAGTAGGTATGACGTCAGGGTAAAGGTCAATTTTTTCTACTGTAAAGTACACTTGAATGTAAACTTTCCTCGCGTGATATTGTACAAATTGCACTTCTGTCAAAGACAACTCTTGTCTCTGCTTCTGTCATGCGTCTTGATGGTATGTTATATAAGGGTTATATTCTGACGGATCTCTTTTTACATTCATTGAAGGTGTATCGTTCCATCTCGCTTCGTAAGAATCAA
Source organism: Galerucella calmariensis (assembly GCA_910591675.1). NCBI lineage: Eukaryota > Metazoa > Arthropoda > Insecta > Coleoptera > Chrysomelidae > Galerucella > Galerucella calmariensis. The sequence goes on from CAJUYG010000775.1 coordinate 99,103, forward strand.
AACTTACTTCATTTTTAACATACAATTTTAACAATATCGTTAAGGAAGCTTGATAAGTTAGGTTAGGTTAGGTTTTAACATACAATTTCAACAATATCGTTAAGGAAGCTTGATAGGTAATCACAAAACAGTTGACAATATAGTTGAATACGATCGTTATTTTAACATAACGGACCATAGTTGAAAATAACATACAAGATACGGAATACGGCCGAATATTAATAAATTGAAAGGATTATAAACCTTCTTTCAAACCCAAAACTCCGTCTGTCACTGCGTGACGGACTGCCTACCGTAGTAACTTAATTTTCAATCTCTTGAAAATATAAAAGACCCTAAACTCGTCCTGATATTGAATAAAGCTACCTACTCGATACAAAAATGGAGGAAAAGTAGATATTATTCTTGATAAAATTTTGATATAACTTGGGTGGTTCATCTTGTATTATTTGAACAATAAGTACCACTGTGACCTAAACTAGATAATCGAATAAGATATGACAACAGCCTCATGCTTGATTGAATATCGTATCAATACCTCAACTAAGACGATGTTGAAAAAAATGTAGATAAGAAATTTAAACTGAAACAAAGTTACAGTCAACTGAAAGCTTGACAACGCATTGCAATAGCCTCGCTCTTGTCCTGCAATCAGTTCTAAATTTTCGGTGAGAGTTACAGAAATATCTGGATAATCTCGACAGGACAGTCGGTATAAGAACTTATATCTGGCAATATTATACAAAATTCAATTTAACTGTGTTGAGCATTCAATTAAGAATCGAAATTGGAAACAAAAACAATAAAAACCTGAAAATACCTATTTTTTCACTCAATACGGTACTAGCCCAAGTAACATGTTGGTAACCGTTTAATTACCAAAATGTTATGTTACTGGTTTATATCGGTTTCACGGAAGGCTTTTTTGTTTTATTAGACAACTCTGGAATACCAATTTGCTTATATTACTAGTTAGTTCTATTATATTGTGATTAAAGCGATCTTAGAACATAATTAGAAGACCTCTATATAACAGTTTTTTAACTGGTTTATACACCTTTCTATGATGACCATTAAGCAATATAGAAGCATATTCTTTACACTTTTAAGTACATACTTCATAGTATACATTGTAAACGTTTATATAATCGATTTATATAATATTTTGGTGATTTGAGCAAAATAGCGTTGATAAACTCCACGGGATCAGATGTCGTTTTCTGACAATTATTTAGAAAGGGACATGTGATACTTTTATAAAATATTGTAGCTCAATAGCGGTGCTATATAAAAAGTTTAACCTAAGCTTGAAAAGTTCTGTAAGTGCTATTCAATTAGTACATTGCCATCATGAGTGAGATTCCAAAAAATGGAAAAATATTAAGAAAAGTGGTAACTTTAAACGCAAGATAAAAGGTAAAATTGCTAATATGAGGGGAAAAATTCAAATGATGTCTAAGTTTGAGTTAAACTATCAGTTCAGAACGAAATTAAGATCGTGGGCAGTAAGTACGGCATAAGTAGAAGCATACTGCTCTGAAAGAACTCTTAAATATTGTTAACAACCGATTGTCAAGTACAGCGTTACCGAAGGATCCAAAAACTTTTTCACAAACACCACCTATCAATAATAAATAAAATGTCACCAGAGGAAAAGATAAAATATAGACTACAGAAAATTTTGATTAGGGACCTACAGTTATTAACGAAAAGTATTTTGCTATTATAGACATTGTAATAATACAAAATGTATAACTATGTCAGACTTGATAATCAAGAAAACATATTTGTATTCTGTGTAAATATTAATTTATTAAATCGCAGAGCGCTTTCGGCTATTAAGCCATCTTCAGTGCTTACTCGTCAGGTAATTTGTACAAGAAACTTTGACAACACATTAACGTCATAATTAAAATAACATTGAAATTAAAATTAAAATGATCCCCTGTTTAGGGTTTGTTGAATCTAGATATTAAACATTATAAAATTTTGTTAAAATTATTTTAGACAACACGTGTTCGTCTAACGGATGTTGAAGTGACACTTCAACATCACTATTATATATCAATTTTTGTTACTTGGGAGATTTCAAGGATGCTGAAAATGGCAACGGAAATAAAATTTTTGTCCACGACCACCTAATAATAAGTCAATATTTTACCTCCTAACTAAAGGTATATGGTACCCATATATCAACTGTCGTGAATTATGGTTCATAATACACTATAGTGTATTATGGTTCATAATTCCCGACTAGAGATGGGGGTAGAATATGAAATAAACTATTAAATCTGTGTATTTTGTTCAGGAAATTTGTTTCTGACATATATCGTATCTAATGTAATTTTTAGTATTGATTACTTTTCATAACGATATTTTCTTATATTAAGTATTTCAAAACAATATATTTATAACGGTACGTTGTATTGATACTTTCTACAGTATCGCCCATCTCTATATATGTCAAATTATTTGAAGTAGCTGCTACAACATTTTGAGGTTAGTAATATGCCAAATCGCTACTGACTTTTATTTATTAATAAATAAATTAAGTGTCGTGGACAAAGTATAGTATTATACTCGCAATTTATGGCCATAATTCACTTGGGTGACTTGCGCAAACGTCACCCATCGTGAATTATGGCTATCATAAATTGCTCGTTTAATAATATACTATTATTTCTTAATTGGAATAGTATATCCTTCAACGAGTGCAGAATGATGGCTATTATTCACGCGGATGAAGTTTCCGAAACGAGCGAGCGCAGCGAGTGAGTTTTGGAATCATCCAAGTGAATAATAGCCATTCTACACAAGTAAAATACTATACTTTCTCCACGACTGGAAAGAAAAAACTTCCAGAGTGAGGATCGAACCTCGATCGTTCGCGCCATAGTCAACCACAACTAGGCTATAGATATTTATAAAAACGTAATGAGTAAATATATATATATATATATATACGTAACTCATATTTTCAAGAGGAAGCCTTACATTTATACATAAAATTAATTCCGGTAGGCGTACATATTCACTAACGCTACTGTTGTCCATTTTTTTTTCTTATAATACGTAAAATTATGATTTTATAATTATTTTGACGTTCCAAACGACGCGCTGTCAGAAGCGATTTGCGTTCTTAGGTATTTGACGTTTTAAAGAGACGATTTGATTTATTCATTTTAATCCATTTCAGCATGAATTCTGAAAATAATACAATGTGATTGGGTGATTGGCTAACGAGAGTGAATTCTTTTTATTATTCACTGGTGGGAAGAATGTATATCATTATGCAGCTAAATATGTGAAAGTAATTTGTGCGGCGTTATTATTTATTCGTGGGAAAAAGAATATGATTCTGCTGAACTAATCGAGTTTTACATTACTTCTGCTTTATACCTGGCTCTAATATCATAATTTTATTACTTACACAAGAAAATCTTGAATGGTCGGGCACTATGATTTCACTACCACTTTATCGTAACTGTCTATCAGGAAGAAGCAGAGAGCCTGATAGCTGTTCGTTTTTCGACTTTATATTCATATTCCTACCTACAATTTCGGCATTAGCGGTGGTAATGGAGTTATACGCAAAATGTAATATACCGGACGGCCTTCGTTTTATTTGAAATAGACTATATACCGGACGTCCTCTAGTCTTTGAATTTTTTGAAAATCGGAATTAGGTATCTAGTGGATTTTTATATTTTTAGATTGCAATTTGTGTATCTTAAATTACTTATAAAAATAAATACTTGATGTAATACTGGTAAACTGAAACGATACCAGAAATTGAAGTCGGAACTGAATAACGATTTATATGAAACTTACTTATGATCACAATAGGTACGTTTACACCAGGCGTACCAAATTTTTAGTCCGAGTTCTAAATGACGTCACGTATACTTTACTTTCGGTGTAAACACCCAAGGAGTAAAATTTGGTCCGTCTCAACTAGGGTAGTTTAAATTCAATTTTTAACGGTGTAAACACGGCACATCAATATTCGTGGACCAAAGTGACAGTTTTCTAAAAGCATAGAGTAAAAATAGGTCGTTGTCACGTAAGATCGGATTCAAAATAACCTAAAAAATCTGAATAAAATAACTAAATAAAAAAAATAAAATAAAAATCTACCATAAAATTACCTTAAGATTTAAGGTTATGTCATTTCAATATGAAAATGTCAATCATTTTGGTCCCAGACTTTGAACCTGGACTATTTTAATCCAGCAAAACATTCAGTATAAACACTGATGCTCTCTACTAAAGAAGTCCACAATTTGGTCCTCGGACCAAATTGCTCCACACGGTGTAAACTAACCTAATATCAAAGGAAACAAAGGAAAAAAGATCCAAAACGGTTGAAAAAACATAGGTAATTCGTTTTAACATTTTGTCGCTCGTTACGTTAAATCCTTCTATTTTGATAAAAGGTTGTAAAATGGTATTTCTTTTTTCAGAAATAGTTTGTTCAAAGGCTTAGTTCTTCACGGCAACGCGACGTAAGTATGTTTAATGTTTTTTTCCTAACGACATGTGACTTATTCCAAATTTGTGATATTTTTAGAAGAGTACATTTTAAAACAATATAGGTACCTAATCAACCAGCTTTTTGTAGTATCAATGTTCAATTCAGTTCATGAAAATATAGCTTTTTATATAAAGAGCCCTCTCAGACTAAGATACTGTATGCGATATACATAATTTAGTCCATGCATATACATCTAGGATACTTTTGTCAGAATATAGTTTTGTGAACAAATTTTCTCAATACAAAGACAATATCAGTGCTGTACGGTGCTTTTCATAAAATGGACATTAAAGAGTGCATTATGCTATGGCATATTTTATACAAAAAAAATTTTTTCGAGATACACTAATACTTTTTTTTTCTCCAAATCTCCCAGAACTCCAAGGATGATTTAATACTTTACCAAACACGTAGTTAATTCATTAAATTTCACAAAACTTCTAGGATGATTAAATTTTTCATCAACTACGCAATTACTTATTAAAACGATTTCACTATGTTGTGATGTAGATAGTTTCATTTGTTGCAAATTTAGGTGATATTAACAATACAAGCCGCCCTTGATTTATTTAGGTAATTAGCGATATATCTTCCAGTATTAATAAGGTTTTATTCTCCTAACGTTCAATTTATTCCAGTGTACTTCTAAAATTAGTTCAGAACTTGGCATTCTCACCTTTTTTATATTCACAAAATCAATTATATGCAAACCGCTCTGCTGAGCGTTGTTCTGAGCCAATCTTTGGATATTAAGCTCCAATTTGAGTACCATATTATTGGCCTGCCTTCTGGTTTCGGCGTGTTCGGTCTTCGGAGCTATAGTCCGTTCCATCCATCTCTCTTGCTGCAACATAATTTCCCCAAAATCACTTGCTTATTCTCACTCATCTCACCAAACATTTCAACTTCAGGTTATCTTTGACGCAGTCTCAAAGACCCATAAATATTTATCATATCACTAGCATACCAGTCTGGAAAAATTATTCTCTCCTAGGTAATTAATTTAATTGATAACCGTCTATCAACGTCATTTGGACTATTATAATATCAGTTTTGTCTTGAGCTTTGTTAATATTCCAGTGTTCTATTGTTGGTGACATCATTAAACCAAACATAGTAGACGGTAAATCTAATCTAGCATGTTAAAGTGGCCATTATAATCGTTCTCTTCGTATCCATTTCCTGGGAAATTATGAATGAGGCGAAGGTTGATGGAAACCACATAATGGAGTTAATATTGTATAAGATGGAGGTTTCCATAATTTTTCTAGTTTGATTTAATAGGTTGATGCATTTTGGAAAGCTTCAATAATTAATTTGAAAAGTAGCTGGAGTATGCTGGATTTGATTTGAATGTAAGTCGTTTAAGAATATCCGGGGTGATCAGTAAAGAATGGGCCAGTGAATTTTCCATCCAAGTACAGCTATTTGTTTTTGCAGTGCATTCGTTATACCAAGAAAAGGTTCAAGACCAATGGAAAGCATCGCTTTCCTGCATGATGATGTGTTGCTGCAGGTGCTGTCAGAAATATCGTTGCCAAGCCATCTGTGTAGCAGGCCATTTTTGTATTAATTTGAGGTCCTTTCTTTCACGTTTATGTGTTTATTTTTATTTAACATATACTGCGTCAACCACTAGGGTTTTTGGCAGTTCAATATTAACTAACGTTACATTAAAATTACAAAAAAATTATACATATCAATGGTTTTCAGAAAATCCAATGATTTTGGTGAAATTTGGTCTCTTAGCTAACTGTGAGGTGTTGGGGATCCTATGCTGTCTTCGCTGGTCTGCAGACTGAAGACATTTTATAATGATATGCTTGATGAACATATTTTCATAACATTGGGCACACTGAGGCGGGTCTTCTTCACTTATTATGAATTTGTTCGTAAGGGCTGTGTGTCCAATACTTAGTCGGGTAGCTTCAGGTGATTTGTTCAGCTCTTGAAGTTGGTAGGGAAGGGGGTTCTCTCACATTTGTCACTATCTTATGCATTTTGATATGTATTCAAGGTTCCATTGGTGTTGCTACTTATTCATAACAAAATTTTTGACAGTTACTTTGTGGTCTTGGTGAGGTATCAGCTCTAATTTTGGGGTATGGACTATTGCTGACTGAGTCTTGAGCTGAGATATCGGCGTCTTCGTTACCCTGTATACCGGTATGTTATGGTACCCAAAGATCTATCCTATCTGTTTTGACTAATTAACGGTTTTTCCCCAATATATACGACATTCTCATTATAAGGTCGATTTCCAGCTGTTGGTGTTGCTTGTTACATTTCTTACCATGTCATTGGCTAATAGGCGCTTGCCTTCCGGTCAATCGATTGGTAACTTGGTAACTGATTTGATCTTGTCTTGTGTGTAGACAGGTGTGAGTTCAGCAAAACTTCCAATGCGACTTATGGAGTTGTCTTCATCGATCGTTTGGCTGCAAGGCAAACTAACATTTGGAAAATACTGAGTTTTTGTATTGCGCAACCTTTCAAGACCCATTCTATCAAAACATGCTATCATGAATCTGATGACACTAGTTTATTGCCATATAATCAGTTTTGCTGGGCTACTCCACTTTTTTGTATGGGTTTAATTCCATATCAGCTAGTAAATTATGGCTTCCAAGTATTTTGCCTATTACGCCATTGGAATTTTCACCCTGTTAAGAACAGGTAGGTAACTTGAATTTTTCCAGTATTTTTTTCCTAGTGGAAACAACTATCATCGAACAGTTAATATCTCCCTTTGGCATCACCTGCTTAGGGTAGTTTTTGTCAGCTTCTAGCGAATTTACCTCAGATCAGATTTCATTATCGACCCATTCCTCTATGATCGTTCCTGATCTATTGTAGAATCTATATTACACTCTCCAGTCTGACTCTTTTTGAATAACCAATCAGCCTCGAGACTGCACCTTTCATGTAATTCCTTGCCGGCTGCTTCTCACCGCCTAATACAAGAAACCACACATTTGCCAGGCAATAGTCGCAAGATGGTAGGCATACCTAATATTAGGACTACCTAATACATTCCTATGAATAAACCACAGAAGAAGTGACTGTCTTTACAAATAATCTTCAAATGTGACAGTGTTTTCACTGGTTTATGATTTTATCACCCTTTTCCAGGCCAGTTGAAATTCATTGATACAGGAAGAGTGGAACATCCTCTTTCTTGAGCTTTGGTGATTAACAATGTAAATGCATCATTGAAAACGCCATCAAATTCTATGAGAGTTGCCAAATAAACTGAAACTTATTCAGGATTGAGATTAGGTGAATTTAATCTAGAAATATTTAGGTGTTCACTCAACATACATTTAGAAATACAGCGTATATTAAATTGATTCGATTATCTCCCACACCATCCTAGAAACTTCATTTTTCGTCTTTACAACATTATATACTATTATGCAAAATCTAGACCCCGGACTATTTTCAACTACCTTGAACATTCCATGATAATATTATTATGTGTGAAAGGACATCCGTCGCTTTAATCAATTCGAGCTGGCATGAGTGACATCAAATGCGTTCTATCGAATTTAATGAGTGGACCTTGCAATAAAAAAAATAAAAGGAAAACGTTTTTCACAGGACGATCATTTTTCAGCCATTTATTTTGTTTGAAGGGTTTTCTCGACATATTTCTTTTTCTCAACTATTCAGCCCGGCTATTGAAAATGCGAGTTCTCAGCGCAGATATAGGATAACAAATTTTATTCACAACCATACATGTAATGCTGTCATAACGTCATTGGAGGCTGGAAAGTCTCATATTACACACCTCTACTTCCCGTCCTCACCCCCACCCTCCAAAATAATGTGATCGCTAATCTATTTTAGATGAATATTTCAAATATTTAAAAATATAACACATTTATAAATATTATAATACCTATTTCTGGAGGGGTGCAATTTATCAATTCTTCGGAGGACATTTTTCTTGATTTATTATTCGCGAACTTAATATCCATCCGACTTTATCTGACATTTATTTATATTGGTGACAGTAGTTGTCAAATGTAATAGTTTGGGTGTGTTCAGAACGGAACAAAGATTTATCAATTTTGATCGGGATATAATGGTTGTAGGAAAAATAGTATCTATACAAACCTCGGTAGCAAGTTTTATTTCTCTCTCGAGATAATACCGAACCTCGACGCTCCGCGTCTCGGTGTGTAATATACCATTTACATCATACCATTTGGAAACTTAAACTGTTTGTTGATAGCTGAAACTATAAGATTAGTGGGACAATGGTTTTGAGAATAATTTTTGGAATTTCCATACCTTATGCATAAAGACTACTAATTCATGTTCCCCTCGTCCTGTTTTTCTTCTTGCCTTTCTTCCTCCCCTCCTTTCCTCGTGCCTATTCCAATGCGAGGTCATTATTTCATTCTACAGGTCTGAAATGGAAGGAGAGAGAGAGGTAGCTGCGGTTCTTCCAATCTGGTAGATGTTTTTGAAAATGAAAATGCTACTTGCTAAAAATTGCAATAAGTGGTTATTCTATTCAATGTGCACGACTCAATCAGCTTTGAATAAGTCTTCATTCAAATTCGAAAAATAGACTCTTGTCAATGGACTTTAGAATGAATAGCATATTTTCAGTTCCAAGAATTGATGGATTGATTGGCTTGACAGCTAGGTGCCTAGAGTCCTCGGTACCTCAGCTTTTAGGCTTTCCGTAACCTTAGTTGTGCCGTTTATGTGAAGAGACCAGTAGCTCTTATCAGGCTCAATAGTCTTTTTACTATGTCCTTCTTGGAGAAATCCTCCCTTGAATGATCTAGTCTATATCGCGAATGAGATAATGCTTCAAAATCGAAGACAATGTGAGAGACTGCGTCATCATCAGGTAGGTTGTTCTATCCTATATATGCCAATCGTCTACATTCGCTTCTTCAGGGTAGAGTGACCGGTGAGTATACCTTTGACTTTCTCTATCTAGCAGCTCCAAGCATATTTCTTAACGAAAAAAAAATCATACAAATTGGAAGAGGAAAAGATCAATAGAGACAATATTGATGCCAAAGTACACTTGAAACAAATTGAACCCCAACATTTGGCTTGATGAGACCCTGAATCTTTAGAAAATCGAATTATGACAGCAGATTGGAATATGGAGAACAAGGAAAAACGAACAACAGGAAACAAAAGAATAAAAAGGAGGAGAATGGAAATTATTTAAATATAAAAAAAATGGAATTTAACTGAAAATTGAAATACCGGTTTTTTCCTCAATTTTAATTTCGGCTTTCGGTTGGTTGAGGTTGGTAAGCTTTTAAATGATCCAATTTTTGTAACTTCTTGTTTTTCAGCGAGTACTTAAAGCGGAAACACATTTTTTTTTTAATTAAAAATAATTTCTTTTACGGGCTAATAGCTTTATGTTGGCCGTAATGAACGGACCGGCTTTTATGATTTTTACCTTCGCAAGTACATATGTATTTCAGGAAAATTATCAACTGATAGATACTTGGATTTATAATAGAAGAGTTAAGTTTTTGGCCCACTATAATCACATTCATTCAATACTATAGTCAAAGGTACTTTTATCGTGCGGGTCATACGATTCATCAAATACATACTTACAGTTTATGTTTTTTTTTTATTATGTTTAATTATAACTTCCAAATAAAGTCCGTAAGATAAATAAGACAGACTTATGCAATTTTGACGGGAAAAAGAAGGATATGTATTTAGTTTTAAGCGATTCTAAAAAGTCTTTCACCAGCGAAGTTTTTATTTAAATGTCAGTTTGACAATTCAAAGTGACAATATATGATGTAGCTATCTTGGTACGTCTAGGTAGCTATCTTCATGTTAGTTAAAATAATCTTCTTCTTCTACTCTCCGGGTGTATTTGTTATCTCACATTTTGGTAACCTCTGTGTTTATTGATTTGATACATATGGTTAGTGACCTTTGAACCCGCACGATAAGAGCACTTTTGACTATACCTAATATTTATAACCGCCATCCTGTTATTTATGAAATATATTGGATTTAAGCAGCCCTTGACTGAAATGAGATAATAACAATTAAAAAATAGAGATAGTAGCACACAAGATTTAGTTTTTGCGCAGATATTATAACTTTGGGAACAATAACTTCCTTTCCACCCTCTTTACAATTTTTATACATAAATATTTTTTTTTGGCAGAAACTAATTGGTTTAGAGAGAAATGGCTGATGAAATTCAAGGGAAGCACTGAAAAACTCGGATAACAATTCCATTTTATCCGTGTTAAAGTTAACGCCGTAGTGCGATAGTTTTTCGCTACCCAATATAATTAAAATATTCTGTACTACTGGATATGTAATAAGAGCAATTTTTCATCAATCTTCACAGATTCCTTTTTTTAATGAAACAGTAGTCTTTTTTCGAACATTATTTTTTTTGTTCGCTTATCCCAGCACTTGCTAGATATTTAATCGTTACTTTTAACTTCCTCGCTATACCCTGTCGTAACAGAACTTCCATTTGTGATTTTTATCATAGTTGTTCCTATAGTTAAAATAATACCCTTCTTGGTGTGCGTCATCGATTGTTAATGTCTTTCTAACACATTACGTAGGAAGAAATGGAAAAAAAGGCAGGTCTGTGAATAATCCTAATCAAAATATCACAATAATGAACCGTTTAAATGTATTACAAATGTTAACCCTAATTTTTGACATACCTACAAAGATTTGATTGGTTGATGTTTAGATTACGCTCAAGCTCAACCTATCAATCGATAGTTTAAAATACTATGAAGACGTTACTTTCGTAGCGGCAATAAGTCTTACGTCTTTTTCTACTGTCACACTGACAGTTCTTGACAGGTCTGTACTTTGTTGTTTACGGTCAATTATTATTTATGAAAAGTGAATATTAATCTTATTGTTTTATTTATATGAATAATACAAAAATATGCATGAATACACGGAAAACATCAGTATTTTGAAAGTTCTCAAGTATTTTCAGTTAGAAAAAGAAGCTGGTAATTATTAATTGCATAGCCTTTTCGAATTTGGCTAAATACAATCCTGATGATCTTATTTATCAAATTTGAGGTTAGATATATGTTAAAATAGCAAATAAAATGAACGACATGCCGAAAACCCGGATATACGTCGCAATCTTTGACGCACACCAATTATTTTAACTATATGGTATTTAATTCTCTGAGCGCCGGTGTTTGGATGTAATAATATTTTGTATAACTTATTACATGTTTTCGCACTACAGCTGTTCTATCTTACACAACGAAACAAGACGCCTGAAATCAGACAGGGCAAGGGTACATCAAAAAACCATCGCTAAAATTTACGGAGTACCTACCAATCCACAACAGGAGAACAGCCAGGATCCTGGTTGGGTTTCTAAATGACCACTGTAGACTCAACAGATACATGAACAGCATCGGGTGGTTGGCAGACAAAACTATACGTAGATTTTGCCAAAAAGATGAGTCGGCATACTCACTCTGCTACTGCGAATTACTGACTGAGCAGAGGTTTTTGATGACAGAAGCGGAAAAATCACCACCCTATCGATAAATCGAGGAGGTGAGGCTAGTAATCAAAACAGGCCTGTTCAAGAAAATGTAGCATCATATTAGTGTACAGTGTACAGAATCTGCACAATCTGTCATCAGATGTTTTTAGAAGAGGAAGAGTTTGTTGGTAATGTTATTTTGTTGTTTATTTCTTCTCCGGATCCACCTCATTGATCAACTGAATATGTGAACTACAAAAGGCAATTTTTTGATCCAAATTGTATTTCTCATTTAAACATGTGAGAAAAAGTGGAGGACTACTGCTTTGAACTAACAATTTTCTATTATTGGTTGAGTGAAATCTTCATTATTGGTTCTGACTTTGTTGGTCCATTTTATTGGAGTGAGGGAAGCAAATAATTTTTAAATTTGACAACAGCGCGAAGAAAAAAAATGGGAAAAAGTTTTCTAGTAAAATTGAACGGACGAAGTTCAATAGAATTCGAATGAGTCCAACTCTACATCTATATCTAGGATCAGAAGTTAAGGAAGATGGCGATGAGGAAAGCATGAAAACAAGGCTAACAAAAGAAACAGGATGGAGGAAAAATATTAGGAGAGTGAAAAGAAGGGCAGTATGGATCAAAAGATTATATAACAGTATCAATGCCATTGAATATTTATAAAGGAGACATTCATAGTGTAACAAAAAATTTAATCCAACCACTGGAATATACTAGTATTACATGAAATGGTCTTAGATTTACCATGAATACATAACTGGTGTTGCTAGGAATACGATCACAATATATTTACGTTGCCAAGAACGATTCCCTTGTTTTTGTTGGTTCTTTTGAAAAACATTTTAACAACGAATGAATCATTCATCAACTGTTTTACATACAAATAGAACATAGAGCCTAACCACAAAGATATTCACTTTGAAGCAATTTCATATGAAATCGTTGTGGTATCATTATAAAAACAATTTGACATTCCAATGATAATGAATATTTAAACCAAATAGGAAAATTATATGCCATAATCCAATAGACCATTTTGTAACTGCGAATATTCGTACTTTGTAGAACAAAGTACATAAAAATCAAGTGAAAATTGGGTGATAATGAGTTCGTGAAATCTGAATATTCAATGAAATGTAAAATTATATAGGGAGTTATGAAAATGGAAGGGGAGGGAGTGTTAATTAAACCATATAAGTTAAGTGTTAAGTTACACATATAAACTCATGTAGTTATCAGATCAACAAAAGGAGTAAAAGGTGCAGTCTCCCACTGTGTTATGAAGATATTTTGAGAAACTTTTTGGTTTAACCATGGATGTCCTATAGGGCTTATGGGTATGAGACCAGCAAACATGTACTAACAAAACTTTACGAACTCAACTGACAAATTTTCCCCTTTAATGCAGAAGAGGATTGTTCCAGATAATGCTAAATCACTTTGAATAGTTTTCTGTTCAGCTCCGAAGGAGAGAGGTTGAAAATCTTGTGACAGGTTGGTTCAAATATAACTGGAAGGTTTCCAGCTGATGTTATTTTCATCAACTTTAATTTAACGGTTTTATTGATGCTGCTCTGTTAGTTGCATTAATTTCAGTAATTGAAATTTTATCCCTTTTGCCTGATGACTGATTAATCGGTTGTTGAATTATGTCTTCCAGTTTTAACGACAATACAATAATTATATATAATGAAAATGATTGTTAATCCAAGATTACTTTGTTTACAGCATGGATATCACCCGTTTCACTAGTAAATTATAATAAACTTAATTCAGGATAGCCTTCATCACAAAAGAGTGGATTGAGTTTTGGGGTAATAAGTATCGAACGAGAGGGTTTCTCAAGTAGACTGTTGATAGAAATTTCAGAATTTCATTTTTGTGTCAGGCCATTGCCCTAGAAGAAAATAGTGTAGTGTAGGATGGTATGGTAATATTTGCTCATAGTTGTATTACTAAAACTTAAAATTTCATAAAGACTGAACTGGTTGAATAATAGTTAAATTTTTAATTTGAAAAGTACTCTGTGATAGAAATTATCAATATCTTGAACAGTATATTGTACTGCATTGCTGATGATTTCTATTTTATATTTAAATTTATTCTTCAATTATAAGACAGGAGTGGAAAGTGAAAAGTCGGGAAAAATGGGTGGACTTACTCGAAGAGTTTGGGAGGATTAAACCAATTCAAAAATATCCAGGACGTGTTGCTATTGACATTTTAACCTTAATTTTCCCCCGCTGTCATTCTGTCGAAAAACATATGCTTTTTGACGCCAAGTGTGATTGCATTGTAAATAACCTAAGAGTTTATTGTGGTTGAGCAAGTTTTTTTATTTTTTCGAACAGAATAATCTGTTATATATTTTTCTGATATTTTTTTGAAGAGATGTTTCTGTCATTGTCCTCAATTTTTGATTATTTATCTGCTTCTCCAAACAGCAGATGCATTGTAAAAGGTGAAGCTGTTCTGGAAGAGAACCATGTTATTGTGTGCGGAGTCAGAGAAAAAGTGGGCAAAAATGGATGATCAAATCCTATTGTTTGCAAACTAGTGCAGTGAAAAGTGATCCCCATGAAATCAATGGAATATTTTTAGTTATTTCAGATTGCAAGGTTGAAATACAGACATTTACTTGCAGCTGTAAGGCAGGCACTTCAGAAAGCATGTGCTGCCAGCAAGGAACATTGGAATGGAAAAGAAGGCACAAGAATAAAATAACAGGTATTGAATGATGCCTACAAGATTATATCAAAGTCAAAAATAGATTTATTATTTCAAGATTCACAACTTATAATTAAAGCATCATAACCTAAGAACAATTAGACCAACAAATTAATTTTAAAGATAAATCTATAACAAGAAGATTTAAAATATTTATACAAGATACAAAAAACAACAATATAATATGTAAATTACTAAATCCTAAGCAAACATAACACTATGCAAAAGAATTGACATAGTACTCCGAAACTTTATAGTAGTCACTTGATGTCAACAATCTTTTTACCTTTCTCCTAAAATGCATTTTGTTATTTATTTTCCCAATGTTTAATGGCAAATGATTAAATAATCTTTTACTATCATATATAATAGATTTTTTTGTTAGAGAGGAGGTGGGAATAGGTAAGGAGACTGTATGAGAAGCACAACTATTGTAAGCACGAGCTGAACAGATTTTCAATATCTGTTTATAAACAACTGTATTTATTATTCATCATGATTTACCATGAATACTATAAATATATTAATTGATAAATTAATTTTTATTTCTGAAATATTGAAGGATATACATATAAACTATTGATTAACAACAACAATTTTTTTAGAAGAATTATTTCAAGATGCATCAAGTCAGGAAAATAGTTATTATTTCTCAAAAATAGTGTGACATTTCCTGTATAGAATAAAAATATGAAATTTCTGTGTATTATTTAATTTATAAATATTTGCAAATTAAGAATACCACAAATAATTGTGAATATATCATCAACAATTGGTACCAAATGCAAAGGAAAAGTATTCCTGAAAATTCTGAAAACCTTTATCCTCGCATCCAACAAATGTTGTTGAAGCTCCAGTAGTGCTTTAGCTCCATCAAAGTCACTAGATGAGTTCGATATCATGTCATCCTTGAAGGTGGAAGGGAGTTGATTAACCTAAAATTTGAAATGACCAATAGTTAGTAAGTATAGTTATTTAGTTTTGACTTCAATAAAAATAACCAGCAAGAGAACTTGCCTGTTTTCTTTCAGTAAGTTTTTCATACCTATCTTCTCTTTTTCTCTTCTATCTTCAAGCTTTTTGATTTTGTTATAAAACTGGACACAGGTAAGTTTTTACTTGGTACAGCAGTCTTTTTCAGGTACCGTTTCTGATAGCCCCCTGAAAAATTGTTAGATAATTATTTCAACCACATTTAATATAAAAAACAAAATACTTACAATAACTAGGAGTTATGAAATCGTCCTCGACAAAATGTTTAGAGCAAACTCTCATGTTTTTGGTAACTCTCTTTCCTATTTTCAATTTGATCTCCCACAGTTTCTTTCTATCAACCATAGTCATCATTCCGGATTCTCCAATACTCTCGACTCTCTGACCCTCATTTGGAAAATGATGAAAGGTCAAATCAGGGTTTTTTTGTACACAGAGTTACATCCAGGTACACAACAATTTGCTCTGCTGGTCATTTTCACTTTTAACAAACTATTTATCACTATCAAACAACTATAATCCTCACACAAATGCACACTTGGATGTAAATAAATACAAAGCAATCACACTTGCTGGTCACGTGACATTGATGCGAGTTTATACCGCCAGATAGCGTATCGCTTAGCATTAAAAGTCAATAGTCTCAGCTGTCACTGTGCTAACTATTTTAAACATTGAAAATGCAAATAGTAAATAGAGAATATTAATAACTTTCTACTTCAAAAGAAAAAAAGCAACAAAGCAAGCAAAGACTGAATAATTATGCTGAAGGAATCCTGAGAAAATATATTTCGAGTAACAAATTAACCTACAAGAAAATAGCGTTGTGCTATGGGTTATGAAATATTTCATAACTCAGGACGAATGAATGTTATCAAATTGGTTGTACTATACTGAGTATCTAATTTCAATTGGCATAACATTGATAAATTTCAAAAATGAGAGATAGGAAATACTCGTGGTTAAAGAATGTTCCCATAATGCGCCTTTCCATTAGATATTAGACACTTCTTAGACAAGTTTTCACACGTATCCGCCGTATTAAGTTACGTTGACGTAAAGAAATTGTCAAGAAAACCTTTTTAGCAGAAAACGTATCGTTTTCCAGTAAACACATAAGGTGTCTGAAAAATTTCAACGGAACCGTAATAGGTACAATTGGAAACATTCAAAAGATATGTTCCAGAAACATATCTTAAACATTTCGTGTGCGGAGCAATGTGTCTGTGATGTTTCAAATGCACAAATTTAACATGTGAACAAAAGACATATATCTGAATAATTTAAATATTGCTTATAAAATGAAAGGAAATTAATGTTTATGACACAATAACAATATACTTACCCATTGTTAGTAGATAATTATATAGATTCACAGAAGTGTGAGTGGTGGACAATTACACATACCATGGGGTTCAATAATTTGCTTTTAGGCCTTCATATAGGGAAAATCAATTTTTTTTTCTAGTTTTTCGGGTGAATAAGATACAAAACGTGTACAAAACTAGATGATTTTTAAAAAGTCGTTCGATATACTTTTGATTCATGTCAACAAAATGTATAAAAAATGTGGTTTGAAGCTCAAGTCCCCCGTGCGTATCTCACCCTGTATAGCGTATAGCTTATTATGATACAAGTTCTGTACAAAGAAATATTCGAATAACGCGCGCTTTTATCACTGCTTCGCCTGGCCACCGCGGCAGTATGACCAATTAGGACTAAGACATTTTGACTCCCGCCTCCCGCCATTGGTTGATCGACAATATCGACCATATCATCGACTATCTACATCTACAAACAAGAAGGGAATGGTGCCAATTGTGTTCCGGCCATATTTTGTGTATAACTACGTCGTTTTGACTCTTGTACTTTCGTTATTGAATTTGCTAGTTTAAGATATGAATATTCGTCAGATATATCAACAGGTAAGTAAATAATTTTGATATGGTTACAATTTTAATACAGCAATAAAAAAAAATGGAGGTTAAATGAAATCGTGTCAGAGACAACTTTATGCTCTCTTGTATTTTTTTGTGTGCATCATCATTATGTATCAAATTTGTTTATGATTGTTTTCATATGATATGGCTCTACATACTAAACATATTGAAGGTAATTCCATAAACACTGCATTAAAATTATTATAATGATCAAATTGTTAAATGTTGAATAAAAAATAATGGTGGATGGCTCAGTTAATGACTATTATAGTAGTATTTTTTTTTACCCAAATTAACTGAGAATTAGTAAGAATCTCACTACAGCTGAGCTTGTATTTTATCAAGCTTTCAACTAAGTATAAGCTTTTTTAGGTTAAGTTGTTAGGTACACAATTATTTAGTATAAAAGAATTATATATAAATACCTGTATAAATATTTATTTTAGACTAACTGATGTGTTGGAGTACTAACTTTCAAAGTGAGCCATGATAAATAATGTATCATATTTTGTAGATGCTGTACAAAACGATTTTCTACAATCACTGATAGTAATTTTGAAAAGTTTGCCTCCACGTGGTTTCGTCAAGCAGCCCTGAGGTATAAGAGGGATACAAGATAAATTCAATATCCAAGTGATCAATAAAAAATTATGAAAACCTACCCGTTTTTTGTCATTTCATACTTCCTTCTCACAATTCTCATACCCATTTAATAAGTCTATAGGTATATTGAGTCAATTTAATTTTGGAAAGTGTCATATGACACTTAAAAATGATCAAAATAGTTGGTTTCAGATATGTGTTTTTATATCTTTATATGCAGTTATGCTATGTATTAGAAATTTTTCACATTCCTTTTGAAACATTTCATACCTAGGACATTTATGGTTTCTGCAATGTTTCAGGAACGTGTCTGAGTCAAAAGATGAAACGTTTCAAATAGAAAATGACCGGTCTCAGAAATGTTTCATACACATATTTTGGTAACGAATTCGTTCTGTTTTTAATTGTATAACCTCAAAGTTTCTCTATTTCACCTTTTTATATTTTTGTAAAACGTAAAATGGGGGCGATATTGAATAATCCATTGCTGCTATAATAGTTGAGGAAGATGATGTAATATAGCACTAATAGCACGGAACACTAACTTTGGTCGGGATACGGATACGTTTAAGTATGCGGAGTAGGGTACGTAATAATACGTTCAACGCATCGTATCGGCTGAGACGTAACGGGTCTACACATGCGCAGTTCGTTACGGATACGATTACGTCAGAAATTTAAGACAAGCAAAAGTCTCTATTCAAATCTCAATGAAATATTTTGATTTGAAAGTTTACTGATAATTTTTTACTGGGCTTGAACTGTGCTTGAAATATAAAGGACACAGAAGTAAATGGAGATATTGAATATATTAAAGTTATTTGAGCGCTCATTTGAACTTGGGAAAAATTATGTCACCTAGCCTGGAATAACGCTGACAACTTTGCCAATAGTGCATCAAAGTCCAAAGCGAACAGTTTTGTTTTCACGGTGGGATTGATTAACTTTTAGAATTTTCTTGTGCGTTTTTTCGTGAATTTGATATTATGTATATTAAATCAGTATCTTCTCAAAAGTGGAACAGTCACAAATGATAAACCAAATAACAGGAATAAAGAAAAGTATTCCAATTGTCGAAGTCAATTTTGAGGTAAGTTGTCAGTAGTAATAACCCAAGGACATTGATAATTGTTCGAAAAAATTATATGACAGATTTCGAAAGCTTGTTGCTTGGAAACAGACCGACGCCGTAGGCGGAGGTCTGTTGCCTACAAGCAACAAGCTTGAGAAAGTTGTCATAAAATTTTTGAGCATTTATCAATGTCCGAGGGTTATTCGGATAGAAAATTTTTTGTTTCAGTATAACAACTAAATCGTGACATTTCGAAATATTAAATATTCGAAATTTCAAAATCGGCATAAGTCAATATGTCGATGGTTTAAAGCGCAAATATTGTAGGTAGTCCACTTTTTGTCATTTTTGAGGTAAAGGTATAGTTGGAACCCAATAGGCAAGACCTATCATCGGTACAAATATCGTATGTCCAGGATACCGAATAAGAGGAGAATCAGCATTTGATTTATATTGTAAAACCACAGGCTGATAATGTTTGTCTATGCACACTTATAGTATCGGATGAATTTTAAATTCGTGCCCAATTGGGCAAAGCACAAAAATAGTAAGTCCGAACATACAATATCAGTAATCTTTTGGAATAATTATGACTTGCATAAATATTGTATGTCCGGACACAACATAAATGTGCGCTGAAGTATTGTAAACTGATCGAAGCATAAACATAGTAAGTCCGGACACACAATATTTGTGTTCCGTTGGAACAATTAACACTTGCTTAAATATATGTTGTATGCTGTCAATAAAATTGAACATTTACAGACTGTGGATCTAAAATTTATGGCAGATTCAATACACGCCACTATTGAACGAGCACGTAAACATAGAAAAATTTTTACAACCGAAGAATGGGGGTTGTTAATAGAAATGGCAAGAAAAAAACCCCGTCCCTATCAGGTCAATAAGATTTTTTTTTCAGACTTTTATGACTTACAGGAACTGGCGTTACTTGTAATGCAAAACACCAAAGTCAATATCTTAAAGGAACAAGTAAAATGGCTTAAAATTAAATGGCTAAGATTTGATAAATCCAAACCATTTATTGTTCAATATAAATATTCATTGGCTGATGACGAATTTTTAGAATTTGATGTTTTGCAAGGGAAAAAAAAGAAGACTGTATCATGGGAAACCTTGAACTTACCACAAAAATATGAAAAAAGATTGCCAATTTCAGAAGCAAAAAAGAAAGATTTACTTTATTCGCTTGGTAAGCAAACTATTCCCAAATCATACAAAGGATATTTTGAAAGTTTACCTTGTTCAAAAAAAGCAATAGCAACGTAACGTGAAAATTGCCCATGGTCTGTTTTCAGTGTAATGTTGACATGATTGGCTGAGATTGTTCATATGATATAAAATGAGGAAATTTGATTGGTTTTTGGAATTGTCAAAAAATTTTCAGGAAAACAGCTTTGCAAAGTTTTACTAAAATACTGGTCTGTCATTTTCAAGGGGTAGTTCATATTAATATCCATAGGTATATAGCATATGAAAGTATTGGTATTGGAATAGTGGTAGGTATGCAGTTGAGCCGATACCTACTTGAAAATCACTTTCCAAAGAGACGACCGTTCACTGAGAGGCAATAGCTACTTACCAATCAGCAACCAAAATTGTCAGTTATATCTTGCAGATATAACACTTTAACTTAGAAGTGTAATTCAATGCTTTTTGTGGCATATATCCAGGGAAGTAGTTGCTGCTTCTTGGTGAAAGGTCTGCTCTTTGAAAGGTAATTCTCAAATTCAAAAGGTGTTATAATGGTATTATGGCCATTTGCGTGACTTTTCTTAAGCTTTACTTAAATTAAGTAGTAATTAAAAATTAAGGTATGATTAAAATGTAATTATTTGCACCGACTGAACTTAAGCCCATCCTTGGCAAAGTGGTGGAACACACCGGCGACGTTGCATTGCTTAGTACTTTTCGTGTCATTTCAAATGAAATTGGTACTAGTGCACTTACCCCCCAACCCAAAACTAACCTATGAAAAAGTAAATGTCACGTAAATCTGTGACATAAATGTAGTAAATGTTTGTTACGATTAGCAGTTTGCAGCAAAAATTTCTTTATTTCTAAACCATTAACCATTTTGTTCATCAAATTATCGCAGCACATGGTGAATACTGGAAAAACGTCCTTCAAACGCGTTCGATCATCAAATTTTTCGGCATCGGAAAAAGTTGCTTTATCAAACCTCATACACAAATACAAAGATGTATTAGAGAACGAAAAAACTGACTTTGTTACAAATAATGAGAAGAAAGCATCGACTTGGCTACTCTAAACGATGCTCGATTAGGACAAAAACTTCAAGAACTGTCTCCTTGTACAACTATTATTTTTGACATTCACTGATAACAGGCTTCTCCAAAATGACAATTACTCACAGGAAACTGTGATTGGGAAAATAATTCTCCACTTCCACCAAATAAACTCACATGTAATATACCGAATTATCCAATCAAATAGTATTTCTTGAAATATTTCCTTTTCCAACATTATATATCTTCAGAAAATTTATCTGAGCTCTACTAGAGCTTTAGAATAGTCACCTCTTTTCTTTTTTCCAGCTTTGCTCATTTCTTCCAATATTAAATTAGAGCTGATAGGGCTCCGGCCTCAAAAGGGTTTTCCCCCTTATCAGCTAGTACATCTGCTATTCGATTTCCTTCTATTCCTAGAATTCCAAGTGAGGTGACCATTTTACTCTTTTCCAGTTTATCGAGCTAGCCTAGGCATCCCCACACCATTTTGGAACTGATTACACAAGAGCTCAGTGCTTTAATGGCTGCTGGACTATCCGACATTATGATAATCCTTCGCCTTCTATATCCTTTGTCAGTATTGAACTGGCCAGACTGTCTTATGGCCTGAATTTTCACTTGAAATATACTTGGGTTGATACCAAGCTTTCAGAGTGCTTGGTTCCTGTCCCGTTCCTCCTTTCGCTTTTGAGCCGACTGTGTACCATTGAATGGCATATTTTTCAAGACTGGTAATAGTTTTTGGTTCCCATTTCCGCTTGTTGCTCAATGCTGTAACAAATTTTCTTGAAATGATATACTTTTTCATTATAAGTACCATCTTAGGGCATGTCCTAGGTTTTCTGATTTCTAAGAAGTGAGGAGGTGGTTTTTTTCAAATTATTTTCATGGAATGGTACTTGGGGTTATTAAAGACATATCTTCTTTGTATATATTCTCCTTATCGTATTTGTTCCATAGGAGGTTACTAGCTAGAGTCAGACATAAATACTTGTCCCCATTCAACCCCGCTCCCCTCACATTTGATGGATTTGAGTTTTATTTTTTTAGTGAAGGCTGTTCGGATAGATTTGGTGAGGTTGATGTTAAGTCCCACTTGCCCACACCAGCTGTGTAGTATATGAGATAACAAAATGAATGCATATTCGGTAAAAAGACAACACTCAGTACGACTTTGCTGCTGGGGGTTTCTACTACTGGCGATTTATATGTTGGATCCAAATAAAGTGTACTGCAATAATTGTGTAATACATAAAATGTTCATTTTGCAGTTTTCTCTGAATACAAATAGTGAATTTTAAATGCTTCATAATTTTCATTTGATCTTTTTATGAATATATCCCAGGTGTAGAAATGCCTCGCTATTACATCCTAGGTT
Organism: Galerucella calmariensis; assembly: GCA_910591675.1. NCBI lineage: Eukaryota > Metazoa > Arthropoda > Insecta > Coleoptera > Chrysomelidae > Galerucella > Galerucella calmariensis. Next base: position 122,142 of record CAJUYG010000775.1, read on the forward strand.
AAATTTTCCAAGCAGTTATCTAATACCTCATCCTTCCTGATGATTAAGGCAAACTCAAAAAACTTTGCTGCAATGATAATTGAAAGTGCAGGTCTCGTGAATTTCCCAACCATTATTCCAACACTTATGTTTTCCAAGATTAAACTGAGCTTTGAAAACATCTGCTACTTGTGATGGAAAATTAGGATTCAAAATAAAATTTCCTTTATTTTCTGTTTTTACCAACTTTCCAAATGCCTTATCCTTTTTAAACTAATAAAAGACCTTTTAGAACAATTCTTAATATAACTGGACCGTAACTTTTACAGTTTCAAATGTAAAGTCTACTTTTCTGTTCTTTGTTGAAATAGTTCGTGGAAAGGGTTCCTATCAACTTAATTCATTGCTGGAGGTCTTAATTGTAAATAATTAAAACTACACACAGAAAAATGTTCTCACGAAACCTCACCGAAACATTCGAAATTTTGGAATAGGTCTGAAGCCAGCGACTCCCCACGCTAGTCATGCCAAGTTTCTCAACAGCTCGTAAAAAACTTGGCAAGTACTTGTACTTGTGATAAAACTTATGAGTTCCAATGAGTACTTGTTGGGAATGCTTTTGTTACACTAAGTTTTGGTTATCGTCCCATTCGAAAAAAGGTTTCTTATCCAAACCAGCTGGTTGCTGGTATTCCATCGAATTGGGGCAGTCTTCAAGATTATCAATTCTAAGTATATGATCTGATCAGTACCACACACTCTAACAAAAGGGCCTTAAGTGTTTCAATCCCAGATAGATTACATCCTTAAGTTAAATTTCCACTGAGGACAATCTGTGGAAGAATGAGTTTAGATACATCTCCAATGAGTAAAAACGCAGTTCCTAGCATCTGTAGTTTGTGTCGTTCAGTAGACAATCACTATCACAATCGATTCATCTTCTTCTTAACCAAAATGAGACTCAGTGATTCCAACTTGTCGTATTATGCCTAGATGATAGTTTAGCCGGCAGTTCCGGTAAGGTTATTAACTGATCCCTCCCAGACCTTTTCTTCCTGTTAAGCTAGTCCACTACGTCTCCTGAATCACACCAGAATCGATATCAGAGCAGCCTTATTGATTCCCCACACCAGGATGTCAGAAAGAAACTTCATCCATCTGTAGACTCCGTTTCATCTGAGAAGAACCCACTAGAAGTCTAGAAGCTGCAGTCGTTGCAGGCCTTAGGCATTAGGCTTTGACCGATATTTATGTTCAAATATTGTTATGTGCAGCTTCTTCGCGCATATGACTGCAACTTTTTGACTTCTAGTTTGACTTTTCATGTGAAGGAGTCTAGTCGTGGATTAGTTAATTTCCCAACAAAGCTCTCTTATAGGTCTTTTTGATTGCTCTGATTAGAATTTTTAGCCAACTCATGTGATAGCTTTGGATACGGATAATGCAGAAGCTAACAAACTTGAACCACGAGATTTTTTTTTGCACATATTAACTCCCTGGTTTCAGAAGGTTGGTAGAGAGGCTGATGCACTGAGATCCACTGTTATGTTTTTCAGGTCTAGTTTTGTTTTGCTCTTCCACTTAAATTCTGCATATGAAGTCAAACCTAGGAACTTTTCATCATACTCACACTTTGACGTCCGTTGGTTGAGAAAAATTCACTATTTCGTTAAATCGATTTGTTCTTGTTACAGATTATTCAAAAAAGAAAGGCATAGGTGTACAATTTTCAACGCAATACTGCACATTCAATATTAAACTCAATCCTACATTTTTATGTTCATGAATCTGTCCATTTATATGAAATGCATCCTCTTGAAAATGCTAACATTTGGATGTGCTCTGTACCAATCTGTTTCGTATGGGTAATGCGAGTGTATTGATAACCATTGCATGAGAGTTGCATACACTATTTTTTCTACGAAGAAATTTGATTGAAAAAATATATAAAAAATGCACTACCTGGTACTCGAACCTGGAATGTACAGATCGAAAAAAACCTTATCCAGCGCCTTTACCCACTGCGCTACGGGACCACATGGTGGAAATGATAGCATAAAGCGTTTAAGTATGTTACTGCTACACAATATTAGTAATAAATTATTGTAGACAAAAATAATAAGTTTATATGTATTTGCCTCGGTCATTAAGTATTTTTGGTCTGGTGCTCGACAGTTCCTTTAAAAACAAACGCAAAAGATTAAAACTGTCATGAAACACTGTCAAACTGTCACATTCTACAAAAAATATTGGGTCTGCCTACTTGGGTATTTGAAAATCTAGATTTCTATCGGTCAATTCTCCAGTTTTATAATGAAAACCAGTGTTATTGTAAGTATCATTATGAAACTAAAAATTGGCATTTAATTAACAGCTTAAAGTATAGGAGTAGAAAAATACTTTTTTAAAGCACCTTCAATCGTGAATTTTATCCAATCTCATAGGGTTTTAATTCTTTAGGAGCTTTCTTCTGTTGATATCCAAATTTTTCTAGCTGAAATTTCCGGATTTCTACGTATCTACAAGCTCATAAACAAATTCAATTTCCTTTATATTTGCACTCCCCGTTTTTCAAGATTCAGAAGCAGTTTGCATAAATCTGATTAACTATATTCTTATGGTATTCAAAGCAGGAAATTTTGTTGAAATATCTTCTAAAGTTTTCTCACACTGATATAGTTGTGGGCATGAAAATATTGTTTGTGATTTCCCTTGCTCTCTATTTGCATTTTGGATTTAACACTTCAGTTTGCTCGAATGTGAAAGAGTGCAATTCTGCTCGCAAATAGCAATTTTGTTATAGAAAAGATATTGCTATCATGGTAATGATATTTTGATAATCATGTTCAGCGACGTATAACCTGCGATTTCAGAGATATATTTTTATTCACGGCTACCTAATTTTTGTACTTACTATATGCATGGAAAACTTTTTTAAAATTGTCTAAACCAAAGTTTACCCATAATTTTTTTCCAGAAATTTGAGAATATTGAATTGTTAACAGATATTTTTTTGTAGTTTATTTATACAAAAATAATTTGTAGAGAAGCTGTTAAATTGCAGTTTCGTCAAATTTGTGATAACCACAACAGCCATGCTGTGATCTGTTAACACATAGGATATATTTTGAATGCAAAATGAGAAATAAAGGAATGGCAAGTGCCACTTTTATTTTAATTTTCTCGTGCTCCATTTTCCACCGTAATGAACATTTTAGTTAACTCTTTCCATTTATAATTTAGTTGCCCGACATTTGAAGGTGACATTTCCCAGTAGTGAATATTCTATTATTTTCTGAATAATAAATCAACAGCTCCTTTTGGGATTTGCTTGTTTCACGGCTTCGGGACATTACTTGAAGAGAAATAAACAAAACAGATTTTTCGAACAATTTATAGGTAGAAATCAAAATAAAACGTCTCTTTCTCCTATAAAATGCCGTAATATACTGTTATATTCAAGCTACTAGCAATATCCTTGCTATTGAATCCTTTTGGTATGAAGACAGAAACAAAATATACAATTTCTTCACCATATTGCTACATGTTATATCCATAACAATATTATTTATACAACGTTTGCATCAATAGCAATGAATGTTTCATCTTGATTATCTTCCTTGATTATTAGAGGGACTTATTAATTATTACAATATTCCAGTTATAGTCACATCACAAAATAAAAATATGTTCTTTTTGGTTATCACTAAATATATGGGGTATTAGATTTTGAAAATATAATCCACGGCGCCAGTTAGTGTATGTGACCCAGTAGAACGTTTCACGCAAACACGATAATTAACCTTATGAATATGTAAAATTTGGAAATTAATTTGTTCCTTTAAAGTGTGTCAAAATCGAGTCCAAAGGAGTCGTTCAGCATATAACAAATAAAAAAACATGAAGCTGCTGAGAGTTTAAAACTGGCGATCCCTTGTTCACTAGATAATAGTGTTCGTGTTCTTCCTCCATGGCCTGTTCTTATGTGAGTTTCAGAAAGTATTGTAAACAGCTCATCATTAGTGACTTAATACTGGATATTTGTTCCTTCTGGTTTTAATGTCACAATTGACTTTCCCTCATCACTAACTTTTAAAATGTCAAAACGTTTTAAACGTCTGTAGTCCAAAGGTGTACTACACTTACTTTCATCAGAAATTACTTCAGAAACGATTTTAGAGTACTTTTCTTGTGAAAAATAAAAACAGTTGTCTCCTCGTTCACTTCCAATTCAGGCATGTGACTTCTCAAAAAACTTATCACGATTCACTGTCAAATTATAAACAAATTATATATAGGTAGCGCTGTCAAACGTTGCGTTAGACTGACGAAGACAAAGCTAACTGGAACAAGTGGCTGGAACCGTCTAAAAACTTGCAGTGTCCGAGGTTCACCGGACCTCATCTGTGTTTGTCGACATATACCGGTGAAAGTCCGAGTGTATAATAGAATTAAGAAATGTTCGAACTTTCACCAAGGCATTTGACATTTTGTCGAGATCCACCGGCGAATGTTGACATTCACTACTTTCGGTCTTTCACGGTAAAATATGTATATACTCTAGTAAAACATTTCACGCAAAAACAATGATTTACCTCATGAATTTACAAAATTTCGAGTTTATCTGTTCGTTCTAGTGGGTCAAGATGGAGTTCGAGGGAGTCGGTTACAAACAAGCAAACAAACAAGTAAGCATACAAGTGAAGCTAATATAAGCGTCGCGTTAAACATATCCAACATGGAATAATTGGGAATTATTTTCCTTAAAGTAATCCATGGGTTGATTGTTTTTGATTTCTCAAAATCATATTTGTAGAATTATTAACAAATTAAGTATCGCATCAAAGCGTATGCCACTGATGTTTTCAACAGAATCTTAACTTTCTCCTCGGAATACATAAGTGAATTGTTTTCCTTCCATATTCTTCTCAATTTTTAACCCTTACTTTTCAATCCTAAGTATCACTTGGGTTTGTATGCCATGTTGTTTTAGGATGAAAAGTAGTTCACAAAGAATGCATGCAAGTAAACAGTTGTTCTAGTTTCATGAAAATTCTGAGATTCCCAATGTCCACTGTAGCATCGACTATTTAGCTTGTGTTTTGAAAAATAGCTTTATTCTACTAGTTTTACATATTAAGCTTTAATGGTGACAATGGCTTTAATTCGAAATAATGAAACCTACCCTACATGTGTCATCGGTATATTTGATAACTCTGATTCGGGCCGCAGAGGGATAATCATGTGGATGAACAGTATTTTTAACACCTTATTCCTGTTTCCAATCAGTACGGTGGAGATAAACATGAATAAAATATTGGAAGCTGGTTCAATAGTTGAAGGTGTTGTTCAGGTCTTAAGTTAGGATACTTCATATTTCCTAACAATTGATGCGATAAGGTTGGAATATAATTGAAACTTTATAAACAATAGTTTTATTACTCCCACATAGGGTAAATGTCGATAGGAGGGCACCCTGCCAATTTTAATTAAATTGAATCCAAACCCATCAAAGGTGCTAGTGACCAACACAAATTTACTGTAGCAGCAATGTAATAGTTAAGTACAAGATGCTGTTGAAGTTCAACATTGACATTATTTGTATGTACGAAAGTTTTCCTTCTTTTATTTTCACAGATTTGATGGAGGGTGGTTATATACAGTTTTTCAACCAATTTTGTTTCAATTTTTTTTGGAACTTTAGTTCTTTATGCCAGGTTATGTTTGAGCGACCGGGGGTCGCGACGCGAAAGATCTGACCGTTACGCGTTACGTTACGAAACGTTATGTTACATTTTTTCGTTATGTGCCTTGCATGCTTGTGCCTCCTTAGTCTCTCTCTCTCGTTTACGAAGCAGCGATTCATAATAATAAAATGCTCCCAGCCGGATTTGAACCCGGGCCGCCCGCGTACAATGCAAGCATCCTAACCACTGAACCACCGATGCTATATTGAAATTCTTTGCAAAGCTGGTATTCGCAGTGCTAGTGATCTACTTGAATTTGTTCGGATTTTTACTATTATTTCCATAATTTGTTTTGCGCGATTAAGGGGTCT
>CAJUYG010000776.1:0-25574 GCA_910591675.1 Galerucella calmariensis
TGAGAATTTCCATGTAAATTGTTTCAACTTAATCAAAACCACGAGACTCAAAAATTAAAAACTGAAAAAAAGCTTTCCATTAATATTCCTTCTCTTTTAAAATGTTTCCTCCTTTTTGGCATTGAGATATTTCAAAGACAAAGAATTATAAAATGAAATATTTCGGAGATTCTTACCAGATTTTTATATTTAAACTAGAGGACCCAACAGACGTTGTCTTGTATACAAATATTGACAATTTTCACATTTTAATTAAAAAATATCACATTGTTGAATATTTTGAGAAATATATACGAGGGCGGTTTGACGGAAGGGTGACTTTTCAGAGGTTGGCAACACTTTCGCTACATTGATAATATTGTTAGTTTCCGCGTTTCTGATGTCAATTACCTATCAAAATTGTAAATAAATCTGACAAATATATTAGTTTCAATACTTATTTAAAGAAAACTCGTTGTTTGGTGAAAATGGATGGAAAAAATTCCGAGAGTATATTAAACACAATTTTTTTCAAATTGAATAGATGAGGCTTTCACTTGATGAAGATCCATACTAAACGATGGAATGGAACAAATCAATTTGCTTAAATCTTTATTATATTTGAACTGAGTTCGCGACGTGCTTTGCTAACACAGTATCTTTCTCAAGCGAGTTGAGAAAGTTTGAGAAAGCTTTTGTGTTAGCGAAACGCGACACAAATATATACAGTGTGGAAACCACTTATGGAATGAAATTCTTCATGTCATTATTTTAGAAAACATAAATTTAAATGTACAGGGTGATTCACGCAAGTATGCCATAGTCGGTGTTTTTTTTTTTAATGAAACACCCTGTATATTTGCATATTTTTGAAATCCTCTTAATGAACCAATTCCAACAAACTAAATAATGTATGGACAATTATGAATTATACAGGGTGAAATTTTAAAATTAATAATTTATTACACTTGAAATATTGGTACTTTTTTAAATTAGCTAAATATGGATTTATCAAAAATCTAAACTAACTAATTATTAGACGTATTTGTATATTAAACAAAACCTGCTACGCCCATGAATTCTATCATAAATACCCAAAAATTGCCTAAAAACGCCGATAATCAGACAAAATCGGTAAATAATATGGATTATTTTAAATAGGTAAATAATGTGGATTGTTTTCAATTATGTCAGTTGTTGATGTGTTGACAGTTTATACTGAAAAAGTGAAATATTTGTCAAACACTCATCCCTTGTCGACATAACAATGAAATATTTAACTGAGACTCACTGAAATGGGATTTTAATGATGATCGCGTACGGGGATAACTGCAGAAGTCAAGTTGAAGTGGCAAACTCATTTAATCACAGGTATCCCGAATATTCACAAACCGACAGAACTGTAGATATTGGTCAGCAGAGAATTCTAATTGGATGCGTGAGACACATATTCAGTACCCTCAAAAGGTGAACGTTTGGGCCGGTATCATAGGCGACCATATTATTGGTCCTATATTTATAGATGGAAATTTGACAGCTGAAAAATATTCAAATATGCTTAGAAATGAAGTTATTTCTGCGTTGGCAAACTTATATTCCAGCGCAATAGATCCTAGCTTACCGAATGAAAATGTTTTGCTCCAGCAAGACGGGGCAACACCCCATTATGCTTTAATGGTAAGAACTTATTTAGATAAAATCTTTCCCAATAAATGGATTGGACGAAAAGGTACCATTGAGTGGCCAGCTAGATCGCCAGACCTTACGCCGTTAATTTGTGGGGTTATCTCAAAAACAAAGTATATGCAACACAACCAACTAGCATTGTAGACCTCAAAGACAGGATAACTCAAGAAATACGGAATATTTCACCTCAAACTTTGAATAAATCCAAGGAGGAGTTCTATAGGAGACTGTGCTATTGACAACAACTAGGTGGAGCTCATTTTAAGCATTTATTTTAATGTATTAAAATCAAATACATCAGGTATTTTATGTATGTGTTTAATAACTGTAAAAATAAAAATTTCACCCTTCACAATTCATAATTGACCATACATTATTTAGTTTGTTGGAATCGGTTCATTAGGAGGATATCAAAAATATGCAAATATACAGGGTGTTTCATTGAAAAAACAACACCGACTATGGCATACTTGCGTGAATCACCCTGTAATTTACATTTTTATTTACATAACGCACAACTTAATCCAAAAGTTGACGTGTCTCGGCATTTTTCATAATTTTCTGAAATAATGACAAAGAATTTCATTCCATAAGTGGTTTCCACACTGTATATATTGAACTTAGTTATAATGAAGATTTAAACAAATCAAGGTATTTTATTCCATCGATTATTTTTCACTTGTATAAACAATTAAAGAAACTCACGTAAATATTATCATTAATGTTTCCCGTCCCATGGAACGATTTTCAAGTGGTTCTCTTATTTGAAAAGTCGTCACATGAACACGGGTAATGCTGAACGTCCAGAATCGTCATTCACTGTAACTACCCCAGATATGGTTAATAAAATTCGCTCCCTTGTACTATGCGATCGTCGAATGTACGTGAGAAAGCTAATGAAATAAATATTTCAACCGAATGGGTATGCAATATTTTACACGAAGGATTACATATGAAAAACGTATCTACAATGTAAGTGCTGCGATTGCTTAAAAGCTCACTTGCATTAAAAATTAGAACGTAATCCAAGTGAATTTCTCCGTCGATATGTCGTCACAGTAGATGAAGCTTGGGTACATCATTATGCCACAAAAACAAAAATACAGTCGAAGCAATGGATTTCATTCGAGGAATCAAAAACTGTTTCTTCGGCCAATAAGGTTATGGCCTCAGTGCTACGGAGTTCCAAAGGTGTTACCTTCATTGATTATTTAGTGAAAAAGAAAACGATAACTGGCGAATATTATGCTGAATGACTGACACGTTCTGATGCCGAACATGAAAAAGAACAACTGCATTTGTTGAAGAAAAGAGTTTTGTTCCATCACGACAATGCTCCTGCCCATTCGTCCGATATTGTTACAGAAAAATTAGCCTAACTGCGTTCGATATATTGCTTCATCCGCCATATTCACCTGATCGGGTACCAGATTACTTTCCGATTATTTTCTGCTTACAAACCCACAAAAATAGCTTGGTGGAAAGTGATCCTGGTTAGATGAAGAGGTGATTGCAAGGATAAACGCATATTTTGCAGAGCTTCCGGAAGATTATTTTTTGTATGGTTTGCATAAATTGTGAACTCGCTTGGAGAGATCAGAAACATAATAGTACATCTCGGAATAATTGGATATTTGTGTAATAACATCCAATATATTCTTATGAATGAACAAATAGATACTCTACGTGTTCCAGATTTTCACCTGATAATATAAAAATAGAGAAGTTAAGAGAGGGTAACAATTATTCCAGAGCAGTGTATACAAAGAAAAAATGATTCAAAAACTCTAGCTTTTGGTACTGTGTTCTCACAATACAATATTGTACAATACATTTTTAATAAATCCACTTATTCCCGGGATCTCTCTTGTCGCTTTATAAATACAGTGTGGATCAGCCAAATGGAATAAACTCGATAACGAATAGATAGGTGCTTGGTGGTTGTGGAAAACGCCTGGACATGTCGTATTTTGTATTTTTCAATGAATTTATTTTGAAACAAAAAATTATATAGGGTGTGTCATGTGACAGTGGTCAATATCAACTTTTTTTGGATTCTCCAGAAAATTCTACGCATACTTCATGTACAATGTCCTAAAGGCCCCCATAAACTAGGGGTAAACACGACAATCTTAATCGAACAGTTAAAGTTGCGCGTATAAAATTGCTAGTGTATGGACCAATCACGACGATATGAACCGACGTTCTTCATCTCCGACATGACCTGAGATTTTACCGGTACAGGCCAACGTGTTCCTGAAAGTCTGCTAATGTATGTGGTATTCAACCAAATACGTCGTGAAAAAAAATACTCGTTCTGCAAAATAGCTGATACAAGAATGTGGAATGAAGATTTTACTGTTGAATTTTTGAAGTTACATAAATCGTTGCCAAGTTTATGGAAATTCAAATCTTCAGAATATTCCTCCTTTAAAGCAGTGTACATAGCACAACATGTTTCTGATACTATGCGTCCTAAGGTTTGAGCTGTTATTGCTGTTGAAAATTTTAAATCTTCATAATTTTGCCCTGTAGATATCGTAATGGTGCCGTATGACGTTCATTACAGGATATGGACTGCCGAAGGTGCGAATATGGCTTATGTATCAAATGTGTGATACGGTTTAAAAATTCTAAATAAGTATCTCAATCCATTCTTGAATAATAACACCAGTCACTTCTTCCCAGTTTAAACTCTTCTAATAGATTGACATGGGAAAATTCGTTTCTTTATAATAATAAATCTTTGGCGCATTTCGAACATTATCCATCCACGTGATTTCTCACAAAGCAAAAACCAACGCCACTGCAATTATGTCCTTTGGATTTATCGAGAAGCACACAACTGCAGACGTTCTTTTCCGACAGTGTATGTGTGTTCAAATGCGGCAATTTTGCACGTACAATTTTAACTGTTCGGTTAAGTTTGTCGTGTTTACCCGTAGTGTATGGGGGCCTTAAGACTGCTTCGGAAATATTCAGTGTTTCCAGATTTATCACAAAAATTACCATTAAAAAAAAATTTCATTCCGAAATTTGCTACAGAACAGTAAAATAAATAATGTATAAAAACGACAAAAACAATAATGTCAATATAGGAGATGTTCAAAATGCTCTTCGCCAATGTTTTGGCAACATGCTAATCTAGTATAGAAATATCTTCTAACGTTACACAACATCTCAGAGTGACTGATCCAATCGTCAACGTCATTCGCTTTTTTAATTCATCTAAGTTGAGAGGTTTAGTTTAGTATATAATACTCACGACATATCCCCACAAAAAGTAGTCTGATAGCGTCAGATCAAAAGATCGTGTCGGCCACTTTTTCGATCTGCTCTTCCCTACCCACCGATTTGGAAAAATTGGATTCATGTTCTACCGGACATTGATTTGGGGTGGTGCCCCATATTGCATAATCCATATTGTATTGGCTGGATCAGAATATAAGTTTGTCAAAGTTGGCACGACATTATTTTGGAGCAGTTCCGAAAATTCATCTCCACTCCATTCACTGCCATCAATGAAAAAGGGACCTACGATAATATGATTTCCAACTATTATTGTCCGAACATTTCCAGGATATGTTCTTCAATAATCCAGTGAAGAGTCTCATTAGATCAATAGCGGCAATTTCAACGATTAACATGACCGTAAAGCATCTGAAAGCAAAACATTTTCATACTGGATCACATTGTTATCCAGCATTGCCATAATTTGTTCACAAAAATGCGTTCTCCTATTGAAATCGTCTTCCATGAGCTCCTGAGTTGACATCATTTTATAGGAATGCATTTTACTTTCCACACTTCATATAAAGATTGTTACATAAAATAAAACAAAAATTTGGAATAAAAACATTGGAAGGGACATAAACTAAGATGAACTTGTCAACATTCACTAATGCCGTGAAGAAAATCAACACATCAAACAGGGAGTTTAGATAGCGCTGCTCAAACTTTAAGACTTATTTCTAAGAGAGCATGAAAAGATTTCTCCTTTTGGTTTCGTGTATTTATGTCATCGGGAATTAAAGAGAGAAATGGCATGATGGAAATTTGGTTTCTGGTTTTTGCTTGCTACTCCAGATATTAAAAGTTCTGTGACAGACAATTTTGGTCGTTAGTTTTTTGCACTGAAAATTCCAGCAAAACTTTTTTGTTGAATTAATTCGTGGAGTATGAGCTATTAATTTTTTTGCTATAAGTTTTTTGAGGAAAACACGCAAATGAACGATTTTCTTGATATTCCCTTCTACACTACTCCATTATAGAATTTGTGGAATAGGTAGATTTATTTGTAAACATTTCGTCACGATGAGCGTGGTGTGGTGATTGAAATTGGGGTTAATTCAACAAATTAATTGCCTCATCACTTACTAGGTGGAATGTTCCCATAAATATTGAAGAATATCAGAGAATAACAAATATGAACTTATATAACTTATTCCTGACACTGCAAATGTTATTTGTGAAACCGTTCGAGTGATATTTGTTGTATGTGTATGTATGAACCTATTTATCTGAATAGGGTGATATACACTGGAACCTAAAAGATCTATTGTCTTCCCTCACTTCCACTCAGTTCCTAAGCAAAGTCTAAGAGACTAGTAGTTTCTTTAGTTCTATTTCCCGGAGGAGTTTTGGGATATCTGCTTGCTTCAGCTTGGGTAAATGTCCCTCTTCTATTCAGTTGTCTCCCAGGTGTTGTGCCCTTGGATTCTGAACAATTCACAATTATGTTGTATGGAGGCTTCTTTTTTCATGTCACAGAACCTACATTCTTCTCCATCCTTTAATTTCAGCTTTTCTAGGTGCCCATTTGGGCGACAATGTTCTGTGAGGATCCCTGTTAAAACACGCAGAATCTTCGATTGTCCAAGCCCTACTAGATCTTTCCAATTGTAAGATTCTCCCTTTTTTCCGACTTTGTCTATTTCTTACAATATAACATTGGAGGCGATATCGGCAAAGGTTTTCTGCCCCCGAAAGGGTGTTTCAGTCCCCCATTCCATTTCTCCGCCTTCGTTCATAGTTCATTTGCTATTTAATTTCCTTCAGTGTATCTTTGAATCCACTATGAGGCTCTTCTACCCAAGAACTTAGTGCTTTAATGTCTGCTTGACTATCTGAAATTATGATGATCATTCGACTTTTATATCCTTTATCAATATTGAACTGGGCACACTTTGTTATGGTGTGAATAACCGCTTGAAAGATACTTAGGGTCTTTCCCAAGCTTCGGAGTTTTGGTTTCTGGCCCGTACACTCCTACCCTAGTTCTTTCTATTGCTTTTGAGTCATATATGTACCATTGAATGGCATTTTCTTCTAGTCTAGTAATGGTATTTGGATCCCAGTCCTACATGTTGCTCAATTCCGTAACTAATTCCTTTGCAAAGTCATACTTTTTCATCATACCATCTTGTAGCATGTCCAAGGTTTCCTAATTCCTTAGAAGTGAAGAGGTGGTTTTTTTCAATTATTTTCTCTTTACTGAGTCTGTATCTTGTTCTATCTGCAACACTTACCACCACCATATGTAGTGGTGTGAGGTTGAGAATCACTTCCATGATTCTCGTTGGGCATGTTTCCATTACATTCCATGTATATGCAGGCTAGTCTTTGAACTAGAAGAGGTTTTCTCCCGTCGTCAATCAACTTGTGATACTACTCCACTACTACTACTCCACGCAATTTTTCGGTTACAGCTCCAATTTTTCCAGTCCAGACTCCTACACACCATGAGAGCCATTTCTGATTTGTACATTATCTTCTCTTCGAGTTTGTTTTACAGAAGTTTTGAGTAAAACCTAGATACTTGACCTTTCGTCTCCAGTTAACCTCGCTCCCATCAAGTTCAATTATTTTGAGGATAAGTTTCCTTTTCTCAGTGAAGGCCATTAAGAAGGTTTTTGTAAGGTTGATGTTCCATTTGCCTACAACAGCCATTTGCATAGTTCAGACTCTTTTCTAGGATGTCACAAAGGTTTCTCTGAGTTTATCCCTGGGTGTTATAACAATATCATCGGCATATCCTTGTCAAAATATTCCGACGTCAGCCAAACCCCACAGAAATTCGTCAACCGTTAGGCTCTCAACATTAATAGGGATGCCTTCTCTCCCAGCGAACATCCTCTGGTTGTACAGATCGAGACAATGTCTTTGCTCGTCTCTGCTACTCTAGTGGTGAGCAGCTCCGATTTCCATTTGGATGTTATACTATCTACACCACTTTTATTCAATGCTTTTTAACAGCCCCGTAAGGAGTTTTCTCAGTAGCTTCTTCCATATCTAAAAATGCCCATTTTATGGTTTCTTGGTTGTGTAGAGCACCTCGGATATCCTCCGTCGATTGTACCAGTGCAGCATTAGTAGATCTGCCTGCTCGATAAGCATACTGATGCGGGTGGAGAGGAAGTCTCCGTACGATTTTCAGTAGTAATACCCCTAGGGTCTTGATAATACCGAGATAATTTTGCAACACGCTTGAAGGATTCTCTACGACAAAATTTTGAGTATTTATCAAGACCCGAGGAGTATTCGATAAGATAATTTTTCACTTAGTGGATATCAAAAAATTGATTGTCAATCTGATGTTTAATAATTTTCAATACAAACTTTATTAGTTTTAATCAAATATAATTCATTTTTATTTAAAACTACAGTTGTGAAAAGTATAATTGGTAAATTAATTGAATCGTTAGATGCAATACCAAATCTTCGCGACATTTTTAATTCAGTTGTCAGTTTGACGTTTAATTAATTTTTAAATAAAAATAAACACCAAACTGAAAACACCACATGTAGGGTATTATCAGTAGTAATACCCCTAGGGTCTTGATAATACCGAGATAATTTTGTCATAGAGAATGCTGAAAGCGTGTTGCTTGATAATAGCCCAAGGCCGAAGGCCGAGGGCTATTATCTTTGAGCAACACGCTTGAAGGATTCTCTTTGACAAAACTTTGAGTATTTATCTAGACCCGAGGAGTATTCGATAAGATAATTTTTTACTTTGTAGATATCAAAAAATTGATTGTAAATCTGACGTTTAATTATTTATTAGTTATAATCAAACAACGTTTAATTAATTTTTAATAAAAAGTAAACACCAAACTGAAAACACCACATGTAGGGTATTATCGCTGTAATACAGCGGTGATTGGATGAAATTTGACACATGACTTGAAATAAAGTAATTTGACACATGACTTGAAATTAAGTTATTTGATTTGTTACTATATTCAGTGAAAAATTATCATTATAATATAATTGTTAATATCTTTCCCCATCATTTTGAGCACAAACGATGTTAGATTAATTCACCTGAAAGATTTTGAGTGTGTTGTGTTCTTTTTTACTGCTTTTGGAATAAAGGTTACCATTGTGTATCTCCATGCTTCTGGTATATAACCCAGCTCTAAGCTGCTTCCAAATGTGGTAGAATTTCGTCTTGTAATTGCTGGGCAAATCCTATCTTCTCCCGGTGCTGGTGCCTTGAAAAGTGAAAATGTTTCATAGTCCATCCCAACCTATCCTTACTACAAATGTACTCAGCCATTGTGGTAATTTCTATGGAAGGTCTGTTATGACCATCGAAAGTATTATCTCCCCTACTTGGTCACTTCCGGAAAAATGAGTTCTCAGTCAGAGTCACCTTCATTCCTTCTCATTTTCGATATATTTACCGTCTGGCTTTTTCAAAGCTATATCTGTGTTGACACTACTTTTCGCCACAACTTTGTAAACTCTTGCCACAGCAGCTGTTGTGTTAATATCTTCACATAATTTCCTGGAGCTATTACTTTTTGTTTTTCTAATTCCCTTGTGATAGGTGTTTCTTACCTTGGTGTATATTTGCCAGTCTCCAGTGAGTTTGAGTGATGTTATATTTTTGTAGTGGAATTTGTTATATTCACATTTTATTCAACAACTGGGGTTAAATTATTAGTAATAATTTAAATTTACCCTGGGCGCACGATAAACATTTTATGGGGTATTGATTTATTCGTGAAAATGTCCGTATCATAAGCGTACGAAACAATTTACAAACGAGCCCAAATTATTTGTAAAACTATCAATTTTGTCGACGTTTTTTTGTTGATTTTTTTGCTTTTCAGTCATGAGTATTTCGATGGTGCATATTATTATCAATGCTCATGGCTATTTTCTAGCTATATTCACGTAATAGTCTACCAATGTTTCAATTGTCTTTGTTCACTCGCTAAACATGGAATTTTCACTATAAGAGTAGGTCTAGACACTGCCAACTTTATATAAGTTTGACCCAATTTTAATAACAAGTTAACAATAATAACTTCCTCAAACTTATCAAAGTTTCACGTGAAAGTTTTTCAAGAGCTGTGATGAAATATAATAAAATGGTCTTTTTGGACTTTTTTCCCATCCACAAGCACTTCAAATTTTGGATGATTTATAGTGAAGTGGCTCAATCGCAGAATAAATTGGCTATAACCAAATACAGAGGAAAATATGAACATTTCCATGTAAATATTCATGAAAACAAAAGCATAGGACAAAAAACTTCATTTCTGTCGATAGCTTATGCTCAGGTGCTTTGACTAGATCTATCTAAAACCTGGGGAAACATGGTCACATGACAATGAGGCTATTTTTAAGATTTTAAAATAAAATTCACTGAAGTTCGAGAGTTCCATCAATCCTCAGATAGTACCTACCTACTTTTAAAGATTCATCCTACATAAAATCTCCCGGATAAAAATACATCGATAACCTGTCAACGTTTGTCTATCTCCATATTTTCCAAAAAATGTGTTTGAAACTCGTGAAAACTGGAAAATGCCGTTTTTCATACCATTTTCTTTCCAAGATCATCATGTTATTCCTTAAAAATTGAAATTCATATTAAATTTGCCATAAAATGTCAAGGATATACACACAAGAGAATTAACGCGTGAAATTTCAAATTTTTCTTCCAATAATCATGAAAATAAAAACAACATGTAATAAATATTTTCTCTCTCCTTAAAACTATATCCTGTTCAAAATTTGGCAAAATAGGCGGAATTCTGTAAGCTACTGCTAATTTGAAAGAACCATTAAGAATTAGACTCCATTTTAATATTCTGAGTTCGTGATAAGCTTTGAAATACTGACGGAGAACGCTCAATCTCACACGATACCTATTAAAATTCAAACCTTGACTATACATTAAAACATTTGTAATAGCGGAAACTTTGTCAAATAATATAATCGAATCGATTGAAATTTGAGTGAATTATAGAAATTACTTTGATATTCAATGTCTCACTGGTGAAGGAATTTGCATTCATAAAAACTCACTTAGATAGTAACTCAATTTTGGAGGTTATAACATGTTACTGACAAGTGGAATATTTTCTAGGAAAACAGTATTAGGAAGAATTTTAATAATTTTGAAAGATGATTGTAATCAATTCGAATGAACTGATAGAAATACTAATTTAGTTTTCCAAAATTGATGAATATAGTTGCCATGAATCATACATGTAGTCAAAGATCAATATTTATTGAAAAGGCCCAAGGCGCATTGTATCTAACACCTACACTGATGTTTGGACTGTCCAAACATCAGTCCAAACATCGGTTAACACTAAACCGAGTCTTAGGTGTTTGATACAACGCCCTCTTAGCCACCAAAAATGATGGTTCAACTAGAATTCATGGAGTAAACTATTGGAAATGAATAAAAAAAAAAAAAAATATAGGGTTTATTGTTTACACGTGAATTGTAAATACTTGAACAAGAAAGTGGCTAAGCTATGAAAAAACTAAGTATATAGTTAAAGAAAAATTAGTTACAAACAAATAAACAAAATCACAATGAAAATGTTATTTTTGAGAATTGGATCATTCGTGAGATTATACACTTTATTAAGCACTGTGGGATCTGGATGAAAAATCACCCCCAAGTCATCCGAGAATCCTAGAGGTCTTATAAAAATATCTCGAAAACTTACAGCGGGCAGACTAGCAGTATGTGTTCAAGGTTTTTCGGTACAAGGAGGTTAAATTGGTTACATATGAAACACGTCAAATTAATTTCTATTCAAGTATCATCAAAGTTTCCTGCAATATTGTTGTATTCAATAAAGATATCGCTGAATAATTATACCTAATTATTCTAATGCTTCAGAAGTTTCGGGAAATATTTTTAAAAGCAATGACCGTGTATTAATTGTGATTTTGGTATATTCTCTAGTCCGGGATTAAGCTCCCAGAGCTGTAGGACAAAGAGCATATACCTTGTACTAATGAGGCGCGAATACGCCCAAACCGGTCCACAAGTCTTGTTGTCCCTTCTAATTGCAAACCAAAATGGTTGGTGTTAAATATCTTGTAGATATACCAACCTCGTTTGACTTTGAAGTTTAAATCAATAGCTTGCTGTGCCTATAGCCCGGAAAGTAGTTGTTGCTTCTTAGTTGAACGGTCACCTGTCGGTCACTGGTTTTGAAATAGTTATTTTCCTAACTAGTGCGGAAAGTGATACTTTCCCGCACGCGACTGCATTTGACCCGAACGACGCGGAGCGAAGTTCGGGCAAGCGGTCAAGGGCGGGAAAGGCACTTTACGCATGACTTAGAAACATTATTTTTTCTACGACCGTATATACAAAAAAGTATACCAACCCATTTTTCAAAAGTTATTTTATTTCAACATACAAATGCAAAACTTTTACCAAAAACTATCAATTATTATGAATATTAATATTAAAAACACAATTTGTTGCGTTCTGTAAATTACTTAAAATTGCCGATCCAGAGTTATTTGGTGTTAACTGGTAAGTAGATGACGTCGATGAGGATGACATCGGATGCAGGTCACATAAAGATGACGATGAAGGTGACGGCAACGGTTTTAAGTCATTTGTAGATGAAAGAATTTCATTTGATATATTTTTCTTATATCAAACCCGGGTGGTTTATTAGTTGTTTTGTGACACTACTTTATAGAATGTACAGGGTTATATTAAAATATCTTCATTGGTTTATATTTTCAAGAAATTAAAAATGTAAATAAAAGCTAGAGAAGATGTTGATTTTGTTTGATGGACTATTTCGTAAATATTCATTTACCTGTTTCAACAATAGTTATAACTTCCGAATTGAAAAACTATCTAATAAGGTCAAAATTTGCATACACTTTCAAAACTAAAATGCGTGCGGGAAAGTGGGTTAAAACGGTCGTAGAAAAAATATTATCCAAAACATATAAGGCGTTAGAATAATTATAATTATTCAGCGATATCTATTGTATCCTATTCCATACGAGCTATTATTTATATATGTGTATAACCTTTCCGAGTATAAATTGCGTTATTGGACTAAAAGTATTTTGATATGCGAAGGGGTTGTGCCAGGGTAGTAATTTTTTCCAAAATAATCATATTGCAATGAGTATTGTGTGAGTAGTGAGTGGTATTCTATTTAAATCTTTCTCGAAAGTTGTATCGAATAAGTAACGTGCGTTTTGTGTTTTGATTAATTCAGTTAATATTTACTTCCATGCCGCAGTTAGTTAGGCATCGGTGAGAGGTGAGGAATCATTGCCGTTATATGTCATAAAAGTACCAGTAGCGTACTGTATTTTATAAAAGTATCGAAAACATCTTAATATCACAAATATACAGTGAGGAACAGCCATATTGGATAAATTCAATAACGAATAAATGAGGAGCGTGTTTGGAACAACGCTTGGATATATCGATTCGTAGTTGCAAATCAATCAACTCCTTTGTTGATTGCTTCCATCTTCATTCGTGTTATTTGTGAATTTCCTATTATTCAAATAAAATATATTTGACATGGACATTGCTCTGCAAAGTTTGTCTGACAACCAACTGACTTACAGCACATGCCAAACTTATCGGTTTTCCTCCAAAGTAATATGGCCAACCCGTCAAAGTTAGGTGTCCTGGAATGGTCTATAGAAGAATGGAGTTTGCAGAATTAGTTTTGCCAAAATGTCAAGAGGATAATGAGTCTTTGGAGGAAATTAGATGGTGTGATGAATCGATGTTTAATGGGCATCATTCGAAGTACCTACTAAAGCGAAGAGAATCAACACTTAGCAAGAAAACGTGGTTTTCAAAAGCGATGGGAAATTAATGTCTTTCGAAAACATTTTTTCTTCTCAATTACAGCTTCCTGTATCAATTGTCAAATGAAATTGACAAAAACTTAGTATGCTACGGTCATCTTTAAATACCAACTCAGTAGTCTCAAAACTGTCAGATTATATGAGAAGTTTTTAAATCCGAAAAGGTAGTTTCAAATAACAGAGAATTTAATGAAAAGAAATGTCGTTCCGGGTTTGACCATACAAAATTGTACAAATTCCACCACCAACTATGATTTTGGATAAAACAATTTGATTAACAGTTTAGAGATGCGATACTTTTGTGTTATTTTTGTTTTACTAACCATAGTTACTTACTTGTATTCTTCAAATTTGTGCAGTTGTAGAATAAGTATAGTGTGCAACATGTGGGGAAAGTACTTTTCTCACTCGTGTGTTTGCGTCTATCGTCCTCCGGGCTCTTGCCAGAAACTTTCACACTCGTGAGAAAAGTTGAAACTTCCCCACTTGTTGCACAATATACTATTTTCTACAACTGCTGTGAAAAGTCACATGAAAAGTATAGAGTGCAACATGTGGGAGAAGATGTTCTCTCACTCGCTGCACAATATATTATTTCCTTCACGATGGGGCTCCTCCTTCCAGTTCTAGAATGACAAACCAGTTTTCAGAGACGTTTGAAGATAGGTGTATAGCTAACAATGTATATTCTCGGCGGCCGCCTTGTTCCTCAGATATAACACGTACAAATAGTCTAAGAGCTGGCTACAGAAAAAACAATGTATAAGGTACATGATATTTGACTAGCTGGATAAGTTCGATTAAAGTTCTCAAACACTAAGCACCCAGTCTGTCTGCGTGGTTAGGAAGATTAAGTACGTAATAGCCCATCAAAATCGATAAGTTTTGAAAAAAAAATGATAAGACTCACGGATAAAAGTTGTGTCAATATGTAGGATTTGTTGTTTGGAAATGTGTAAATTATTGGCAGACATTTTCATGGAAGTAAAATGGTCGGCAGAAGGCAACAAAGTGGTGTTTTTTTTTGTGAAAAAAAATGATAAGCCTCATGATTAAAAGTTACGCCAAATAATTATTTAACATTAATTAAAACTAAATCCAAAATGGCAGACAAAAAAACGAATGATAACACCGAGGCAGACGCCGATGAACATCGTGGTCCCGAGCGCGCTTCATGCTTAAGACGCCGCGCTTCACCCGCTGTTTGAGGTTTTATAAATTATTCAATTTTCAATAAAAACAATTTAGAGAGGGATCATTTTCTAGCTAAAAGCATGCTCTTTCTAATGGTATAAATTAAAACATTAAGAATAATTAATGTAGCCATAAACAATTTAAGTACAAAATATACTCTTTAAATCTAAATTAGTCAAATTTGCTGAGTTTTAGCTTTGAAAATTAGTTAATATTCACTAATTTAATAGTTAAATAATAAAAAAACAAAAACTAATAGTCAAAATTATATGACTATTTGAAAAAGTGAAATCTCTACTTAAGAATAGTTAAATTTATCCTGGAAAATAGTGGAATATTCACTTTTTAAAGGTTGAATGATATTAAATTATAGTAAAACTTAGGATTTAACTGAATTACAGTTGAATGATTTACTAATTTTTTTTCGAATATCGTACATATACAACGCATGATATCAAATATCAATGAGCCTTTCCAAAAAAAGAAATTACAAAATTTAGAAGCTTTATCAATGCCTCCTTGTGAAGCTGAATTACTACCACAACTTCTCAGGGCATTATACAACGTAAGACTATGGACCCACGCTCACAAAAAAATACCGGCTCACATGCAACCTGAAAACCTTGGATGGGTAAAAACAGATGAAAAATATGAATTCATGTGGTTCCCAGGACCTCAGGTACCACCCACTGTGAAAGATGTTATTATTGATCAAGAGCAGGATGAAGGTGAGAATATTTTGTGATTCTTTTAAATCTATATTTTTTGTATTCGTGTTTCATGTTTCATTTTCAATTGTTTTTTTCAGAATCCAACGACGTGGAGTCAGAAAGTTACATTGATTGCGAAAGTGAAAATGACATGGAGTATGATGATTCAGACACGTGTAGCGAAACCAATTAAATCAGAATTTTTCTAAAAATACTTGCTAATAAAATAAATATTTTAATTATCTACATGTCTGAGCATTTCGTATGATTATTATATTTTATAGTCAAATTGTTCATGGTTATTAATTATTTTTAATGTTTTAATTTACACCATTAGAAAGAGCATGTTTTTAGCTAGAAAATGATCCCTCTCTAAATTGTTTTCATTGAAAATTGAATAATTTATAAAACCTCAAACAGCGGGTGAAGCGCGGCGTCTTAAGAGTGAAGCGCGCTCGGGACCACGATGTTCATCGGCGTCTGCCTCGGTGTTATCATTCGTTTTTTTGTCTGCCATTCTGGATTTAGTTTTAATTGATGTTAAATAATTATTTGGCGTAACTTTTAATCATGAGGCTTATCATTTTTTTTTCACAAAAAAAAACACCACATTGTTGCCTTCTGCCGACCATTTTACTTCCATGAAAATGTCTGCCAATAATTTACAAATTTCCTAACAACAAATCCTACATATTGACATAACTTTTATCCGTGAGTCTTATCATTTTTTTTCTTTCAAAAATTATCGATTTTGATCGGCTATTACGTACTTAATCTTCCTAACCACGCAGACAGACTGGGTGCTTAGTGTTTGAGAACTTTAATCGAACTTATCCAGCTAGTCAAATATCATGTACCTTATACATTGTTTTTTCTGTAGCCAGCTCTCCGTCTAAAAGAGTTCGAAATCATTAGTCGTTCAAAAAAAGAATGCTTACTGAATGCATGGAGGTTCAAGGACGGAGTTCTCAACACTTATAAGTTCTAGAAATTTATGTATGTGGAGTTACATTGAAAAATAAAGACGATCTATATATAACAAGTAACAATATGGCAATAGTATACTGTGTAACAAGTGTGCAAAAGTGCTAATTTCTGAGAAATCAGCATCTGCGCACTGCTGCACACTGTATTTTGAGAAACAGTGTTATTTATCTATTGGTATAGTTTGTTCAACCATCCTTTGCCGTTATGTCATAATCGGTGACGTATTCTGCTGTTTTACGTATGTCTTATATTTGTTGAATGTTATTTTACACTTAACCTCAAAATTATAATCAATGGCATATGTTAAGAATTGTTTTCAAAATATGACAACTGAATTGTCAAAAGTAACAGATAAAATTTATGTCGACCTTAGATAAGAAATACGTTAATGACGTCATAATTCCGTCTCATCCATTTCATGAATGAGAGAGCAAGCTGGACAATGTATGACGTAACGGCAAAGGATGGCTGAACAAACTATAGTACACGGCAAATCTTTTCCTCCCATTTTTCCAATGTGAATCCACAGCACACTGAAATAATGGTATACTATTTTCGAGAGCCGCAGGCGAAAATTTAATGTCTCTAACCCATTGGGAAATAAATTTAAAATCATGTACAAAGTTCCAACCGGGCAAGAAAAAGAAGCTGAATAAAACGTGGTAATAATAATGGAGACTTCCTTTTACACAAACAAAAACAGTTCTCTTGTCATGAAAATAATAACTCTGAGAAATGCGTTCTTGCATTTTTCACAAATTGATGTTACAAAAATCATCGAAACAGAAATATTTTTCACTCAATACATCAATATTTGCGAAGAAAAAAGAAATCAGCAAAGTTATCATAGAAAAAAAAAAACAGATTTCCGCCAAAATAAGGCGTTATTTTGGCAGTAAAAATTCATCATATAACCTTTTTCATTATAATTCATGAAAAAAAAACATTCCCAGCAACAAGCTGCTGATCCCCCAAGACCCAAATCGTAAAGCGAAACAGTTCAGCAATTCTATATCGGTCTCTTAGGAACACCCCCAATAAATATAACTCACCGATTCGGTCTTTCGTATGAGAGGACAATGATTAAAATGCGGACGATATTAAAAGGTATTTTGCAACGGCTAGTGGGATTTCGATGATATCAATTGATTTTGTGGAAGCTTTAAATATTGTTAGGGAACAATTTTGGAGAGTGGATTTCTCTAGTATTGAAAAGTTAATCAATACTAGATGAATCGCAAGAATGCAAAGTGCTGTATCTGGGAAACAATTCGTCGTAGAGACTTGCGGTGAAGGATATTATGGCTCAAGCGGCCAAAAGAAAATCCTCCTGGAATTATTTCAGATTCCCAAGATGATCGACAGTGACGACAGTAGCGACAGTTTGAGGAGCTCGAAAAACAATTCCACAATGGTTTTTTAATCATTTCTCGGTATTGAATTTCCACTATATTTTATCATGTTTTTATCAAAGAAATGTCTTTTTGCGAATATACATTCTAAACTAGGGAAAATGTTAAAAAGTACCAAAACTGTTGTATTGTTGTCACGAATTTTGTGCAATTTTCTTAAATTTCCTTGGAAGAAAACCTTCTTGTGAATATACATATCAATTTTCAAGCAAGTTTTCATTTTTTCGGGATTAAAATATATTTAAGGAAAGATAAAGTGAATTAAACAATACCTACTAGAACGTCATTTTCTATTTCACGTTAGTTTTTATAAAGACATTTTATTTGAGTTGAATGCAATTTTTTCGGCTTCAAGGACATTGAAAAAACACTTTTGACACATTTCTGTAGAAGAAAGTCCTTTTTGTGGATTTACATGGTTAAAAATATTTGAAAGTGGAGAAAATTATCAGAAAACGAATACCAGACCATCAGGTCGAACTTTTGCATTGTTGTCACAAATTTTGCCTTGTTGTCACGAATTTTGGGCAAATTTTTCAAAAATTAAATGAAAGGAGTCCTTTTTGTGCATATACAATTCAATTTTCAAGCAAACTTCTGTTTCGTGAGGTTGAGATAACAGAATATTCGAGAAAACAATGCTGCAGTACCATTTTTCATTTAACACAGTCACCGTTTAATTGGATTTTTTTCCTTTCAATGACGGCAGCTTTTTTATTCACATTACACTCTATTTGAATTTCAGGCAATCTTTTGGTTTCTAGGGAAGACCATAAGAAAATGGCTAAGAAAATAAATTGTGGCGAAAAATAATAGAATATACAGGGGATTCATAAGTAATGGGCCAAATTGTGAATCATACGTTCAGAAGGCCAAAATAATAATATTTTCATTAACAATAATGAGTCTTAATCTGCTCCTCACTGAGGTACAGGATGTTAAAGCGGAAAAAATAAAATAGATTTTTGTTAATAGATCAGCTACTTTCTTACATAATGACTTAGAAATTGGGTATGAACTAGTTTTTGTAAGGGTTAACAAGAATGTGTGAAAGGATTCGAGTTAACTCGTAGATGTCGCCACAGGCGCCATATGAATTAGATGAAATCAGCTACAAATTTTTCATCGCTCATTATTTTACAACTTACTTATTTAATTTGGATAGCCCCATCATTTCTGTGAAAGAAAGCTATACCCCTTTGATATTCAAAATATTCACGATTTTCGAGATATTTGAATTTTACTAATTCACTACACTACATTTCACGGTGATCGACGTAGCATTAATCTGTTAAGACACAAGCATGCCATGGAATGTTGACATTTACCTGACCGTAATTGATAATTGGTAATAATATTAAAAGGAAACCATACAGAAATTACGTAATTAAACACATTTATTGTACGCCAGTTAATAAAACGAAGACAGCATTAGGACAGTCTTGAACTAGGACCACTTACAACTCCTATCAAAACCTACTTGTTAAAGTTGTGCGAAGTTAAATTAAATCTAAGCTTAATTATGACCTACTGCTAAAGGTTTTCAACATGGCCACCACCAGCATTTATACACGCATTTAACCGTTTGGTTAAGGATTGTCTGACTTTAAAAAATGTAGCAGGATTATTTCGAATTGAATTGGCTGCATCTTGAATTCTATTCCATAACTCGTCTCGTGTTTTCATAGGTTCAGCATAGACCATTGATTTCATGTAACCCCACACATGGAAATCAAGTGGATTAAACTCGGGACTGCGAGGTGGCCACTGAAATACCCTACCACGTCCAATCCAACGGCGAGGGAATGTTTCGTTCAGATGTTCGCGCACAGCAAGTGAAAAATGTGGAGGAGCACCGCCTTGCATGAACCACATATTTCCTCTTAGTTGTAATGGAAGATCTCCCAAGAGGTCGACTGAGTCATTATTTAAAAAATTCAAATATGACTCTCCATTTAAATTAGGACGCCCAGAAATGTATTGCCTATTACACTGTACCACACATTTATTTTAAACTCGTGCTGGAAATGTCTATCTTTTTTTAAACGAGGGTTTTCGGTTTACCAGGCATGACTATTTCACCAATTAAAAACTCCGCGTCTGGTAAAGGTTGCTTCGTCCTTGAAAAGAATGTTATTTAGGAATGTTGGATTATCTTTCAATTTTTCTTTTAGCAATTGAATGGATGAGGCTTTTACTTGATGTAGATCCATAGTAAATTATGAAATCAAACAATTTTATTTTGTTAAATCTACATTATATTCAACCTCAAAGTTGTTTCGCTAACACAGTAGCTTTTTCCATTCGTTTGAAAAAGCTACTGTGTTAGCGAAACGCGTCACAACTTTAAGGTTAAATATAATGTCGATTTAACAAAATAAAATTGTTTGATTTCATAATTTTCTCTTAGCCACTGACAAAATTGAACTCTGATTCGATAATCTCTTCGAAGTAAATTTTGCAGAAGTGTGAAATGATAGGGATATGAATTTTCCTTTTGCAAAATTCTAATCATGGGCGGTTGGCTTATTCCAATAGCTGTAGACAATCGACAAGTGCTTATTTCAGAATTTTGCGCAATTCTTACCAAAATTTCATCTTCTTGCTGCCGAGTGATAAGTTTAGGACGCCCTGTATGATATTTTGGACGAAATGAACCTGTTTCACCCAATCGATTATAAATATTTTGAAATATCTTCCGGTTTGGCTGCCTTCTGTAAGGGAACATTTCACGATATTTTTTGGATACTGCTGGCCCAGAAAAACGTTCTTGTACGTAAACGCATAACATGTCTCTCATATATTCGTTTGAAAAGTGATTATGACTCGGCATTTTTATTTATGTTAGGACAAGAATGAATCAGTTTACATAACAATAAAATGTTTTTAGCTCTTCATTAAACGTCAGAGCTTTACTACACACGTTGTTACTGTCACTGTCAACATTCCATGGCATGCTTGTGTCTTAACAGATTAATGCTACGTCGACCACCGTGAAATGTAGTGTAGTGAATTAGTAAAATTCAAATATCTCGAAAATCGTTCATATTTTGAAGATCAAAGGAGTATACCTTTTTTCTACAGAAATGATGGGGCTATCTAAATTAAATAAGTAAGTTATAAAATAATGATTTGTATACTTTGTTTTCCTGAATATTTATGGTATCTTACGTAAATATTTGTACCAAAATTTCATTTAGTATGCCTAAAATAATCTTCAAGGAGACGAAATGAAAAACATCACTATAACAGGATCTAGAGAGTTTCAAGAATTGTTATTTCAATTTTTGTGGAAAACGTCACAATTGAAGTCAATCTTCAGGCAAAGCCAGTTGTTTCAAGGAGCTCAAAAAATTATATAAGGAAAGGAAATATTGAGAAACAACAACAAAAAATATCTATTGTATGTTCCTTGTGGTATATTATTAATTCTTTTTTTAATTTCTTGGGAAATTAAACCACAATATTTTTGAATTCTTTATTTCAACGTTTCGGTAGCGTTCCAGCTACCGTTGTCAAGAAAAAATAAGTGGAAATTAACTTTTATCCCTAACTGACACAACAGAAAAAAATTGACAACTAGACAATCAAAAAATATTTTGAAGTTTAAGACTTCTTGATAGTTTTTTTGTGTATGAATATTTAAGTTTTTGAAATATGTATACTCAGTTTTGTGATTTTGTGTCTTGAAATGTGTATCGATTAACAACTATTCAAATTATAAATCATAAGAAAACCTGGATAAAAAGTTATGATGCAATCCTGATAACGCAGGTAATTGATTATTGGAAATTTCTCTTTCTAACATTGGTAACCAAATTTGACTACATTCGGCTGAAATACTAGCTACACTAAATGCAGATAAATGATCTACTATGAATGGACCTTAATAAAAATTTGATAACAAAATTTTGCAGTCTTAAACTTCAAAATATTTTTCGATTGTCTAGTTGTCAAATTTTTTCTGTTGTGTCAGTTGGGATAAGAATTAATTTATACTTATTTTTTCTTGACAACGGTAGCTGGAACGCTACGGGAACGTTGAAATAAAGAATTTAAAAATATTGTGGTTCAATTTCCCAAGAAATTAAAAAAAAAAGAACAACAAAAAGGCTGGAACTGTATTTTTGTGTGTGTGATTACTTTCTAGATTCCTATAATGGAAGTCCTTTTCACGAATGTATTTTATATTTCATATCAATTTTCTAAAATTGTATTGATGAGGCTTTAACTTGATAAAGAACCATATGCTGAACGATTAATTGAAACAATATAACGTTTGATAAAGCTACTGCGTTAGCGAAGCGCGTCACAATTTTTAATTGAACATTAGTTTGAATATAATAAAGTTTCAAACAAATTAAATTGTTCCATTTGATCGATCAATGCTTAAACCAATTTTTCAATTTAGTGGAGCTCAACTGGAAAAATATCATGAAAAACAATATGAAAATGTAATTTTGTAGTTTTGCGATACTGCCCAAATTAGTTTTCAGAAGTTTCAGTACATTTTCCAAATATTCCGGAAAGCGTTACCATAAGTAAATCTACAGGCACATTTGTTGGGAATTGAAAAATGTTTTTAAGACATTTTACTCCATTTTGATAGCAAGAATTTGTTTCGCAAAAATAAAAAAATATTCCAGAGAAAAAATTGTAGGAATAAATAATACTAGAACATCAATTTAGGTGTTTTGCCACGTTGAAATTCCTGGTTATTCGGGGAATTTTTTCAGATTTTAGATAATAGTTTAAGTTGTATAAAAAGTTTTGAAAACTATTTTTCAAAAATTAGTGACCGTCCATTGAGAAGCAACGACTACTTCTGGGGCCATATTACGTCTCGACAGACATTGAATTACACTTCAAAGTTAAAGGGGGGTTAGTATATCTACAAGACATCATCAACCATTCTGGTTTGTAATTATTGAAAGGGACAGCGCCTTACTAAACATTTTTCACAGAAAGCTGTCATTAAGTAGGAAGAAGCAAATTTTTCCATCATAACGATAACATTTTTTTGTTTTTGGTCAGTGGATTGGGGTGATTTGAGGACAAAAATGGTGAAAAAAGCAATGCTTAAGAGCAATTTTGTAATTTAACAGTGCTAAAGTTCGTGATGGTTGGGAACATATTCCCATTTTTGCAAAGGAAGCTTTTCATGGCCATATTTCGACGTATCAAGAGCAATTCAAATCCACAATCAATCAATCATTCACATAATATTGCCAAGCAATATAAGGTTTTAGTAGAACAAAGCATCACACTAGTATATTCCAAGATCGTGGAGTATTTTATTCTAAATGAGTTGAGAAAAAAGAGACTTATAATTTCAGAGTAGAGTGCAATGGACACAAAATTTTATATAACATATCAAAATGACGCTAAACTGGTTAACGAAAATTCTTATAATGCATTACTCCCATCACGCTTAAATGTGCTTTTTCCGTCAACTGCAGCTGATGGAGTGTCCCGAGTGAAATTGGACAGCTCAGGAAAAATCACATTTTCTCCTTTCAGATTTTATCAAAACAGATTAATAGGAAATCTGTCGTGATAAAATTTGAGGAACTTTCAATATTGAATAGTTCTCTTTGTTAACAGTTTGTGACATTATTGCTATTTTCCTTAATATGTGCCAACATACCTCAACTACGTGAATCAACATACCTACACATATATACACTGTGTAATTCATAAGATGCAACATGGGGATTCCTGTACAAAACTGTCAAACGCGAGCTAAGTTTTTTATCAAATATCGTTCATAAAAAATATAACAGATTTGGAAAGGTCGTTGAAAAATAAGCTCAAAATGCACTTTAAATTTTCTTGTACTTCCTCTGGTTTACTGAAAAAATGGATAGTTATGTTTGAAAAAGACGAATTCCATTTTCACACCACTTTAGAATACTCAAAAGTTAGTAGGGAATAGACAGCAAGCTAGGGGCTCTGGAAATTTGGAAGTTAAAGCTATGGCGGTTCGATTCGCCGCTATAGTGAATTTTTTTTCTTTTTGTTTCCAGTTCTTTTTTCACAATTTTTGTCTAAAAATCATCAAGTTTAAAATAAAGCAAAGTTATTTGTTTCAATAATTTATTTATTTAATTAAATGCTCAAATTTTTCTCCGTTTGCTGCAAAACAGTGTCCCAAACAATCATAAAAGTTCCGCCGTAAATTATTAATAAATGAATTTCTGAACAAATAACTTTGCTTTATTTTAAATTTAATATTTTAATTTAGACAAAAATGTGAAGAAGAACTAAGAACAAAAAGAACAAAAAAAAGTTTCACCACAGTGGCGAATCGAGCCGCCATATGATACTTGGGGTTTAACTTTCAAATTTGCCGTGCCCCTACACTGCTGGCTATTCCCTACTAGGCTTAAAGTATGCAAAAATGGTATGAAAATGGAATTCGACCTTTTTGAACATAACTATCCAATTTTTCATCAATTCAGAGCAAATTTAAGAGAATTAAGATTGCATTTGAACTCATTTTTCAACGACCTTTCCACATCTGTTATCATTTCTCATAAACGCTATTTGGTAAAAAAGTAAGCTCGTGTTTGACAGTCTTGTACAGGAATCCCTATGTCGCATCTTATAAATAACACAGTGTATACTGATATAATGGCCCCATGTATTGATTTCCCGCTTCTATTATTATTAACCCAACGGAGAAGAATGTGTTCAAACAATTTATAGTACACCTTTGAGGTATACTTCTCTCTATTAAATGATGATTACCCGTACGTCGAGGAAAAAAAGATGTTTGCACTATTTAGAAATTACAAAAAGGGGACTATTATATCTCATGTCCCCCCATATGCTTCCTTTTCTTATTATTAATATGCGGGTCAGATTTGTTGCCTTGACGGTGAACTCTAATCGAGTGTCGGTGCTGACAAAGTTTTCTAATGATTATTGGGTTTATGTATCGTTTTCACCCTTTCCAATATATATATCTTGATCTGGATAAGCGGAAAATTGTTGAAAAATTGACTACAAATCACAATTTCTGTAATTTTTACTTTTCAAATGACCGTTCAATGTAACTTTATCACTGTACATGCAATAAATTCAAAATGCACTTGTTAAACCAATATTTCAGTTTTTATTTACAATAACAGTTAATACTCATATGTTGTAGCTGAAATTTTTCATATTTATTTCCATTATTTGTGATTATTCGTTTGTTATATATACTTGTTATTGTTTTCACAGTCTAGATTTTCAAATTGTATAAAATATTCGAAATTTTACAAAAATATGGAGGAAAAATAGATATATTAATAAAATGATTCACGTTCAATCTGAATCAGGCAGCAATGCATACTGTATTCCAAGATGTTTCGTTTTAACTCCACACCAACATGATTGATTCAAGAAAAAATTCCATAGCAGGTAGTCGTTAATCCAATAACAATAGCACAGTTTTCTTTGTACTCGTTCCTTCGAAATGATAATGCATAGTATTGAG